>VMDO01005989.1:0-21681 GCA_007922755.1 Pedetes capensis | reverse complement strand
TTCTAATGGAAGTGGCTTGATAATGTCTAGATCTTTGTGAGAAAAGAAAAATACAGATGAATCAGTTGTTTGCAGAAGGGCAAATACTAAGATACCTTCTATGGGAATTTTTGTGCCTATCAATTTTCTAGACAAGGTAGCTAAGTTAAAAGCTATTTTTATTTTCATATCATATAAATAATATACATAATATATAACATACATAACATATATTATATATAATATATGTCATAAAACATATTACATATAACATATACATGTCATATTTATGCACAACATATATTATATATTATATATTATATATTACATATTATATACAATGTATAATATATGTTATGTATAACATATATAATATATATGTTATATATATGTTATATATATATGAAATGATGCAGTTGAAGTAGCCAAGAAACTTAAATGTGAATCACAACATTGCATCGTTATATAGCAGTTTAGCCTGATAGACTTTGATAAATTTATTTTCCCTGTATGTTAAGGCAAAACGTATCCATCTTCTATCCTATTAAGAAAGTGTAGGAGAAACTTCCCTCCACTCCATGTCCACCACCAATGTCAATTTTGGAAGAATGACTTTCTGGATGGGAGTAAGTGAAATGTGAAATCTTGCATCTTTTTCAGAAGCCATTGCCTATGAAAAGACCCTCTGTTTACTACAGATAGGAGGATAAATTAAGGGCACATGACATTCCTCACTGATGTTCTGTGACTGGACAGGACTTCCCTTGTGGTTGACTGCATTCTGTTGGCATTGGTTCTCCTCCTATAAAGACTTGTGATTTCTAGGGTGGACTTTTCATGTTTTCTTTTTATGGGTAATATATCTTCTGCAGGGGACACTTAGAGCATCAGGTGACATGACAATGGAGAGCTCCATAAAGACATAGGAAAAGGTGGACGGGTGAGTTTCATTTTACCTATGTCACCCCAGCCCTTAAAGGGAAGTCCTCTTGGTTATGAATTTCTCTGTGGGGGAAAACCTTTGCCATTGATGACCCCAGCTTCCCTGGATCCTGTGGCTATTGCCAGCTGTGAGCCCCATAGTCTTGGCTGAGCCCAGCTGTTGGAGTCCCTGAAAGCCCAGCTGCTGTGTTATCAGGGTGAAATTTCTACACATTGTTCACAGCCAGTAATACTGTTTCTTCCCCAGATATTGGCATATCGTGGATATCCTAGAGGAGAACAGAAAGAGAAACAGGAAAAATGTTTCTTTAAAGAAATAATGCCTGAAAAATTCCCAGGTCTGGGGAAGGAAATAGAGATCCAGATTCAGAAAGCCCAAATAATTACAAATAGGTTGAACACAATGATGTTTTCACCAAGACACATTCTAACTAAGTTGTCAAAAATCAAATGTAATGAGAGAATTTTGAAAAGAACAAGAGAAATGTGACTCATCCCACACCAGGGAATCTCTATAAGACTATCAGCAGAGTTCTCAGCAGAAAGCTTGTAGGTCAGGAGAGAGTGAGATGATATTATTCAAGATACTGAAAGATAAAAGTTTTAACTAAGGATACTATACCTGGCAAAACTATCTTTTTAAATTGGAGAAGAAATAAGGTCTAAGACAATCAAGAACTGAGGGAGTTCATCACTACTTATTGTGTTGCCTTTCAAGTCATACTTAAAGGAGTTTTTCAAATTGAAATTAAAATAAAGAGCAACATAAAAGCGTAAGTACCACTGGTAAAGCTGAATGTATGGAAAATTACAAAATAATACAACACTGTAATAATGAAGTATAAATTACTTTTAGTATTACTATGGAAATAAAGGACAAATATTAAGAATAACCATAAGCATAAAAGTTTATTAATGGATACAGGATACACAATATAAAAAGAAGTAAACTGAGTTTGAGAACACTAAGTATTTATGAGGGGAGTAAAATTATAAAGTTTTGTATGTGATCGGCATTAAGTTGTTATCAACTTGATATAGATGGTTATTACTACAAGATAGTTCATACAAGCCTTATGGGAACCAAAAAGAAAAAAATTATATAATACCTGCACAAAGATAGAGAAAAGAATCAAGGTAAGTAATTATAAAAAAATAATCAAATAAGAAAAGAAGATAGGAAGATAATAAAGAAATAACTGCAAAACAGAAAACAATGAACAAGTGGGCAATAGTAAGTTCTCAGCTATCAATAGTCACTTTAGATGTAACTGGATTAAACTCCTCAATCAAAAGACATAGACAGTCTGAATGGAATAAAAAATGACTCCCCGTTGTACCGTGTCTTTAAGAAACTCAGGTATCTTTAAAGACACACATACGGTGAGAGTGAAGGAATGGAAAACACATTCCCTGAAAATAATAATCCAAAGAAAGCAGGAATGGCTGAATTTATATCAGACAAAATAGACTTTAGCTCAAAAACATTCAGAAAGGTGTCATTATATGATGAAAAGGACAATTCAACAGGAAAGATAGAACAATTGTAAACACAATCATGAGCTGCTTAACAATGGAGATGTATGATATTGTAAAAATATTGTAGACAATTGTAACATAGTGGTATTTGTGCACCCAGAACATAGAATAGGCATAGTAAAAGTATGATGTAAATTATAAAAAAGTCAGCACAACTAAAGACACTCATGAAAGAGGCCTTCCAGGACTGCATCAGAAAGTGGCAAGAATGATGGGATACATGTTTGAAAGCCAGGAAGAGTATTTTGAGGGTGGTTCATAGCAATGTGTCGTTTACTGTAACAATTTTTAAAAATTTAAACATCCATCATATCTTTTGATCGCGCCTCAGACTCTATACTTTTGTACATATTATGTAGATTTATTTACACTGGCATCACTACAAACATGTAAGAAATGAACTGTGCTTTAGTGTTATGTTGGCTACACCATTACTAGGCAATAGGGATTTTTCTGCTATATTAAAATCTTTTAAAAAGTTTATCTGTAGTTTTTTCAGTTAGTGTACAAAAAATGGGTTTGATTATGACATTTCCATATGTGAATAAGATTGCTCATTGCTCATGTTCACCCCAGTTGCCCTCTCATGTCCTCCCTACCCTATTCCTGCTGGTCCCCTTCCTCCCCTCAGACAGCCTCCCTTCTGCTTGCAGCTACCTTAAAATCTCATGAGACCTCCATTGTATGTGTAGCCCTTTGTGGCCTCAACCATTATTTTGCAGCACATGGCTACATATATGCACACAACATCACAGCATGTAAATATACAAAGTTAACATTGACAGATCAGGAAGGAGAAATGGGTAGCAATGTAATAATAGTTGTTGTTAGGTGACATAAAGTCAGTATCCAACTCATACAATAGACAAAACACTATTACCAGTGCTTCTCTGCTATTCATAGGGTTTTCGATGGCTAATTGTTTTTTGGAAGTGGTTTGCCAGGTCCTTCTCCCAAGCCTACAGTACCTGGTGTTCCTAGGCAGTCTCCCATCCAAGGACTAACCAGGCCTGACCCTGCTTAGCTTCTGAGATCTGACAGGATCGGACACCACAGTGGTACAGCTGCAGATGCAATAACAGTAGGGGGCCTCAGTACCCCACTTTGAATAATAAACAGACCATCTGGGTAGAATATCTATAAAGAAATTGCTGGGGTGAACTACACTGCAGACCAAGTAGATACACCTAACAGAAATACAGAACTTTACTGAATTACAGAAGAATAGATGTTCTTCTCAAGAGCATAGGAGGATTCTTCAGAATGGGCCACATGTTAGTCACAAACCAAGTGTCAACACATTTAAGAAGTTTGAAATCATACCGGCTATCTTCTCTAACTACAATGAATGAAATTAGAAATCAGTAGCAGTAAGAAGATGGGAAAATTCACAAATAAATAGAAACTCAGCACTCAGGAACAACTATTAGGTCAAATAGAAAATCAAAAGGAATTGTTGTTGTTGTTGTTGTTGTTGTTGTTGTTGTTGTTGTTGTTATTACTTGCAGTACTAGGGGCTTGAACCCAGGGCTTCATACTTGCTAGGCAAGTGCTCTACCACTGAGCTGTACCCTTGGTCCCATTTTGGTTATTTTGAGACAGGGTTTCACTCAGTTGCAGAGGCTGCCCTTTGCCTTGAACTTACAACGCTTCTGCCTCAGCCTCCCAAGTCTCTGGGATGATAGGCATGCACAACAACACCCAGCAAAAGGAAAATTTAAAAAGTATCTCATGCAAAATGAAAATATAAACACAGCATATAAAAACTTGTGAGATAACAGCAAAAGCGGCAGTAAGAAGGACAGTTATAGTGATAAATGGCTACATTAAAAAAGAAGAAGGAGGCTGGGAGATTGAGTCAGTAATCAAAAACCTCCTGACAAAAAAAGTCCATGATCAGACAGTTTCATGGCTGAATTCTGTCAAATATTCTAAGAAGTATTAATACCAATCCTTCTGAAGCTCTTTCAAAACACAAAAGGATGGAATACTTCTAAATTCATTCCCTGAGCCTGGCATCATCTTGACACCAAAGCCAGACAAAGACATCATAAGAAAACTACCAGCTAATGTTCCTGATGAAATAAGAGGCAAAAATCATCAATAAAGTACCAGTAAGCTGAATTCACCAGCACATGAAAAGGATCATACACCATGGTCAAGCAGGTCTGATCCCAGGGATGTAAGGATGTTTCTATATAAGCAAGTCTACCCCTGAGACAGCCTGCAGGCATATCACTGTGGCGTCTGACATTGAAAACTCTATGAACAGCAGAGAAGCACTGACAATAGTGTTTCACCTGTTGTACATAGGGTCGCTATGAGTTGGATACTGACTCCGAGAGCGCGTAACAACAACCTCTGAGGTATACCATACAGACAGAACGAAAGACAAAAAAACATAATCATCTCAGTAGGTGCAGAAAAAACATTTGAAAAAATCCAGCCTTCCTTCATGATAAAAACAAAAACAAAAGAGCTGTGAACAAAATAGGTATAGAAGTAACTTACCTCAATAGAATTGTTTTTAGGTGCTGTCAAGTCGGGCCTGACTCACTGCAACACTCATAATGTTTTCCAATGGCTGATTTTTGGGGGGATTGCTTTGTGAGTGGATTGCCACATCCTTCTCCCATTTTTGCAGTGCTGGGGATTGAACCTGGGTCCCCAGAGAGTATGGAGCAGCACTCTACCGAGTGAGCTAAACCCAGCCCTACCTCAATACAATAGAGGCCATATATGGAAATCTCATGGCTAATGTTGTACTCAATGGTTAAAAAACATAAAGGTTTTCTTGTCAGATACACTAAAAAAGCAAAGCGCTTACTTTTTCCGCTTCTATTCAGCACAGTACTGAAAGTCCTAGATGAGCAACTAGATTAAAAAGAAAAGAAAGAGGAAAAGAAAGGCACTCCTGTTAGAAAAAAGCAAAATAATCTCTTTTGGAGATGACAAGATCATATATGCAGGAAACCCTAAAGAAAAAAAAAAGGAAACCTTAAAGACATAACAACAATATTTTAGAACTAATAAATTAATTATAATTAACTAAATCTGGATACAAAATCAACATAGAAAAACTAGTTGCATTTCTATATACTAGAAATGAACTACCAGAAATACAAATTAACAAAGCAATCCTGTTTAGAATAGCATCAAAAAGAATAAAATACTTAGCAATAAAGTCAACTAAAGTGGTGAAAGACTTATACACCTAAAATTATAAAGCATTGAAGAAATTAAAGAAGACATAGATAAATGGAAAGATATTCAGTGTTCTTGAATTAATGTTGTCATAGTGTCAATACTACCCAAAGTGGTTTATAGAGCCAAAGCAATTCCTCTCCAAATCACAATGGCATTCTTTGCAGAAATAGAAAAATAATCCCAAAATGTGTATAGAACTATAGAAGGCTTCCAATAGCTGAAATAATCTTGAGCACAAAGAACAATGGTGGTGACATCATTTTCCCTGATTTCAGAATATATTACAAAGCTGTAGTAATCAAAGCAACATGATGCTGCCATAAAAACCATCATATACCTCAATGCAACAGGATGGAACACCCAGAAATACATTCACACATTTAACCAACTGATCGTCAAAAATGGTATCAAGAGCATGCAATAGAGACAGGCTAATCTCTTCAACAAATGGTGTTCAGGAAATTTGATCTCTACAGGCAAATAAATGAAATTGGACCTGTATGGCATATTCACAAATCTGCTGAAAATGGATTAAAGACTTAAATCTAAGATCTGAAACCATAAAATGTCTATAAGAAAACACAGAGGAAGCTGCCTGACTGGGGGAGAGTTGCTTCCTCAAAGTTGAGTCAACCTTAATGACTGGAATGGAATAAAGCCCCTGGATCTCCTTTTGCAGGTATGGCATGACTCGAAATGAGAAGAAACATAGTGACTGCAACAATGGGCTCAAACATAAAAAGATCATGTGTGTGGCACAGTGCTAGGTAGTGTTTCATTTTGCTGTACATAGGGTCGCTATGAGTCAGATTCAACTCCACTGCACCTAACAGCAAAACAACACAACAAAATGACCATATTGGGCAGTTGGGGATTGGAGAAGTGATTAGTTTTTGTGGTTAGAACCCTTGTGAATAGAATTAGTGCCCTTATAAAGGAGATCTGAGAGGGATCTCTCACCCCTTCCACTAGATGGGGTTAGAGGGAAAAGAGGACCCTCAGCAGACACCAATCTGTTGGTGCCTTGATCGTGCACTTCCTTCCCTCCAGAACCATCAGAAATAAATCTCTGGCATCTTGTCCTAGCAACTTGAAGGGATGAAGACAAGAGAGTTATGAGGGCTGAGGGCTGGGCACAGAGTATGGGGAGAAAAGCATGACTGTTGCTGTTACTGTGCCTGCTCTCTGCTCTCAACATCCCTCTTCTTATCTCCCTAATGCATTCATCTGTGAGTTCAAATATCATTAACATTGCCATGGTAAATTAGCTCCCAATTATCTGTGGTCTATTCAAGGCCACACAGCATGTCCGCTCAATCAGGACTGCCAAGACCCTTCCATGAGACCAGATGCCTGCAAGCCATGGAGGGGAGCCTACCTCTTTCTTTCTTAGAAGAAAGCACAAAGAGGCCGAGCCTGTGGATGTTTGCAAGCTGCCCCAGGCATCTCCCCCAGAGAGCACAGCTGAACAGTGTTCTCTACTGTGGTGAGCATTTCTGGTGTCAGCCTCCAGGGCAGCAGTCAGGGCTGATCTCACCGCTGTTTTGAGCCCATACTGTTTTATGAAGAAAAGCTCTGAGATGTCTAGCCACTGTCCTTAACAGTTTTCTCTGGTTTCTTCAAATAACAGTGCAGCTTCGTGCCTCCAGCCAAAGAACCATCAGTGTGTTTAGGCTTGTTTCATGGGTAACAGCAAAAAAGCAGCTCCACGCTCCCCTAAGACAGCTACATAGATCTGCGTGGTTTCACTCCAGCCTCCCACCAGGCTGCAGCACATTTTGAGAGCTGAGCTGCAGGGAAACTGCTTCGATCACTGTTCCTTGTTTCATTTGTTGAAATAAAGAAAAACTAGTCCAGGATGGCTCCATGTTGAGCTGGCCCAGATTTTGCATTTCATCACAAATTTTTTGTGTTCCAGAGAATGAGTGAATCTAAATATGTCATTGACAATGAGCCCTATTGTCAGAAGCAAGGAAAGTGCAAGAGAGAAAGAAATAAAGGGATAAAGATAGGAAGGGAAGAAGAAAGAAGTACAACATCAATGGACTATAGAAATAAATGAGCACGGTGTATTATTACCCAAGGCTTATAAATCTTCCTTGTCTGCAGCTGTACCACTGTGGCGTCCCATCCCCTCAGATCTCTGAAGCTAAGCAGGGTCAGGCCTGGTTAGTACTTGGATGGAAGACTGCCTGGGAACACCAGGTGCTGTAAGCTTGGGAGAAGGACCCAGCAACCCATCCCCAAAAAGCAATCAGCCATTGAAAACCCTATGAGTAGCAGAGAAGCACTGACAATAGTGTTTCACCTGTTGTATGTAGGGTTGCTATGAGTTGGACACCAACTCCATTGTACCTAACAACAATAGTAAATCTTCCTGAACATGTTCACTGTTGATGCTTTTTCAGGCCTTGATTTGAATTTTTACACAAAAATCTATATTATAATTTGGTGGTTGCACTCAATATTAAAAGTAGAATTTGTTCTTTTACCACATTCTTGAAAACAGACATCATCATGTACACTTTTGGAATATACACCTATGTATTTACAACTTGTAAAGAGTTAGACAAGGCTGGTCTGGGCTTTTGCTATCTGTCAGAGGATGAACAGATTCTCCATTCTGCATCTGTCCCCTCACACAGGGCCACAGTCCTTGTGAGTGAGACTTTGAGTCTCTTTCCATAGACTCAGGATTTCAATATTCAAGAAAATGGATGTCAACACCTGGGCTGATTTATAGTGAACAGTGCAAAGGTCAACATCCTCTGTGATGGGGTGCTGAGAAAGATGAGAACAAGGAAATTTCTAAAAAGAGGAGGGCGACAATGTGAGCCAGCTATTAGCAGGGATCAGTCATAAGGGGTAGGGAAGACCTCTGTCCTATAAAGAGCATTGTTTGTAAGATTACTGGTCATAGAAAGGGGAGAATGAAAACATTCATACAGAGCATTTGCTCCAGTCAGACTGCTTTCTGTGTATCTTTTCATTTAACGTTATCATCTGACCATGAGAAGTAGCAATTTATTTTTTGATTACTTGTTTTTTTCTTTTCTTTGTGGTGCTGGGGATTGAACCCAAGGCCTGGCACATCCCAGGGAAGGGCTATAATACTGAGCTACCGAGCTACATCTCCAGCCCAAGAAGTAGCATCTTAAAAAAATCTCATAGAACAAAAAATAAACTGTAATATTATATAACTTTGTAAGAGTTGCATGATTAGAGAGGAAAAGAAGTGGGATTTGAACTCAAGTCGGTCCTACCCTTCGGGTTTGTGGCAAAGAACATTTTCTGAAGGCCACCATAGCATTCTGTTTCATCCCATAAGCTCATTTACACTGTGGCCTGGAAACTCCCCCATGAGGAGATGGTGTCTGAGCGTCTTCCCCTTGCACCTGGGATGACCATGACTTACTCTTAGCCAGTAGAATTTGGAAGGAGTGCCACTGTGACTTCCAAAGCCAGGTCAGGAAAGGCAAGAAGGGGATCTAGCTTCTGCCGAGTTCTCCAGGAAGACACACTCTGGAGGAAGCCAGCTGCCAGTCTAGAAGTGTGACCTCTATAAGATTTTCACATTAGGAAGGCAATGACAGGCAGTCCTGGGGACTGGTCGAGTCTAGCCCAGCTTTCCAGCCAATCCGCCAAGGTCTGAGGTATGGATGCAAAGCTGTATTGGGTTCTCCAGAGCAACCGAATACCACCGAGTGACATGAGTCACCTCCAAGAGCAGTGGAATGGCTTAGTTAAGACCTTCCTGCCTTCCTCATCCACAAAGCCAGGAGAGGTAACAGATTTGGAGTCAGTGATCTAGAAGTAGGACCTGGAACATCACACAACCCTATCGTGGCTATTTGTCCCCAGACAAACTAAACGGAGGACCAGAGAAGACCTACACCTCAGTAACTGGGAAAACATGGCAGCCCCATCCAAAGCCAATTAGAAACAGGTTGTAACTGGAAAAAGGGTGTTCAGGAGGCTGGGTATAGAAGAACCCAAGCTGAAGACAAGCTAATGGAAAGGCTAAGACTAAAAAGCAACTCTAAATGTTACATCTTTGAAATAGCCCTAAATCCTGTCTCTGTTCCCTAATCCCTTCCAAATAATGCTTCTTTGTTTCAAACTCACACAATGACCTATAATTGTTGTTGTTGTTAGGTGCCATTGAGTCTGTGTCCAACTCCTTGCAACCTTATGTACAACAATAGGTGACTCACTATTGTCAGTGCTTCCCTGCTATTCATAGGGTTTTCAATGGCAGATTGATTTTTGGGAGTGGGTTGCCTTGTCCTTCTCCCAAGCCTACAGCACTTGGTGTTCCCAGGTGGTCTCCTATCCAAGTACTAACCAGGCCTGACCTTGCTTAGCTTCTGAGATCTGATGGGATCCGATGCCACAGTGCTATGACTGCAGGCATGACCTATAATTAACTCAGTCATTTTACCCTTTACCTTAAAATCTTTTGTTCACTCACCCATGTCTACAGGAAAGGGTCTAATTTTTTTTAAAATATGTTAGACCAGAACATTTAGTGCAGTGTAAAGTGTAAGAGCAAGAGGTCTAGAGTCAGAAGACTTGGGGTTGGGTAAATTTCTAGCTGGAAAACCTCATTGTCATTACTTTTGTGTGTCCTCTCTCTGGATATGCAGCATCTAATATGACCAAGGTAATGTAAACAGGGTCTTTTGGAACAATGTGATTTCTCTATGAAGGGTATCCTTATAGATCAATAACTCAGGTTGATGCCTTATAAATTCTGTTCAATTTCTCAGCATTTATTTATAGCACTTGCCCAACTACAATTGGTTTCAGGGAGGTGTCTGTACGTTACAATGCTGGAGGAAGTGGCCTACATGCATCGGGGTTATACATTTCTGTCTTAGGTTCACAGAGAAGTGCATTTCCAAAGCCCTAGAAAAGTCCTCAGGTCTGCAAATAGTGTGGCATGCTTATGGGTAAGGAATTTTCCCAAGACAGTGATTAGCATAGACTTATGATTAACAGATACTTACAAGGCATCTGTAGAGTTGCCAGGAGATGCCTCATCTTTCACTACGACAGGAAAGTCCCTTGTTCCCATTTGTTAAGTGGTGCTGTGGGGGAAAGAGTGCATTGCCTGTGTGTAGTGCAGAACCTTGTGTCTAAGCTCAGGTCAGAAGGTGAGACACCAGAGGTCAAGAAATGGTGGTTTGTTTCAGACCCTGAGGTGAGAATGAGCAACTTTGGGAATTATTTTAACTGTGTCTCCAGGGATAATACCATAGGCCTTCTGAAGGAGCCCTATCAGAGAATGTCACTCAAGAAAATGTGTCTGGATCTTTGGCTGGCTACTTATAGCACTCCTTTGCTGGCTGCTAATTTTGTATCAGCTTTTGTTGTTGTTAGGTGCCATCGAGTATGTATCTGACTCATAGCGACCCTACATACAACAGGCAAAACACTATTGTCAGTGCTTCTCTGCTATTCATAGGGTTTTCAGTGGTGGATTGACTTTTGGGAATGGGTTTCCAGGTCCTTCTCCCAAGCCTACAGTATCTGGTGTTCCCAGGCGGTCTCCCATCCAAGTACTAATCAGATGCCACAGGGCTATAGCTGTAGGCCTATCAGCTTTTAGTTTCTTATTTATTATCCCTAGCCACACTTGAATTTGGCATCATTTAAGAATTGATTTATAGGTAACTTTAACCTAAGTTTTGTTTTTCTCTTGTTTTTTTGTGGTTAGTGTCGTTTAATTGGGTCTAACTCATAGTGACCGAATTTACAACAGAATGAAACACTCCTGGACACTGTGCCATGCCCTGGCACTATGTCAATGCTTCTTTGCTATTCATAGGATTTTTTTTTTTTTTGCCACACACAAGATCTTTTTATTTTTAAGCCCATTGTTGCAGTCACTGTGTCAAACCATCTAGTTGAAGGTCTTCCTTTTTTCTGCTGACCCACCACTCTTCCAAATATGATGTCCATCTCCAGGGATTGGCCCCTGCTGACAACATGGCCAAAATAGTCATAGGATTTTTGATGGCTGATGTTTTGGGAGTAGGCTGCTGGGTCCTTCTCCCAAGCCTACAGCACCTGGTATTCCCAGGCAATCTCCCATCCAAGGACTAACCAAACCTGACTCTGTTTAGCGTCCAAGATTTGATGAGATCAGACACCTGGGTGGTATGGCTGTAGATGGTTTCTTATCATATTCCAAATTCTAAGAGACCAACATATCATGGCCTTTGGATTAGAGCACATTGGTTTGATTTCATTCTTGGCTTTTTGTTAGTTCTATTATCTTGGGCAAATTATTTTCCCTCTTTGTGCATAATTTTATAATATTTGAAAAGTGGGTTTAATAAATGCATTTGGTTAAGGGATTATTGTGGGATTTTTAAAAGATAAGTATTGCATGTGAAGTACTAAAAACAGCTTTTGTTGTTCCCAAATTCTCTTAAATATAACACACTGGCCCTTCCCCTAATTTCCACTGCCATCGTCACTTAGCCTTACTTATCTAAAAGGCTCACAGGTGATTGCCCAGGATGGGACAGGTCTAATAATAATGAATTAGTGCAGATACACAGGTCAGTATTTGCCAGACTCCTGTAAGGATACATAACAATACTTGCATAAAGAAAAGGCTGGGGTTTAATTCAGTTAGTAGGTCCCTGCTCTGCAGTCTTTGAGGACCCAGGTTTGATCCCCAACACCACAAAAACAAGAGAACGACATGGCAATCCACTCCCAAAGCAATCCTGAAACAGTTGGCCATTGAAAACCCTATGAGGGCCACTATGAGTTGTACATGACTTGATGGCACAAAATAACAGCAACAATAACAATAAATAAAAGAATGGTTATTGTTGAGTCATGTCCAACTTATAGCAACCCTTATAGGGTTTTCAATGGCTGATTGTTTCGAGATTGCCTCAAGAGTGGATTGCTATGTTCTTCTCCCATTTTTATGGTGCTAGGAATCGAACCTGGGACCTCAGAGACTCCAGAGCAGCACTCTACCAACTGAGCTAAATCCCAGCCTGAAAAAGATGTTAGGAAATGAAAAACTCTAGGATAACTAAAACACTTAAAAGATAACTTGAGTGGTTTCATCATACATTGAAGATAGATAGCATGAATTGCTATTCTTTGCGTTTTCTGTTTTGTTGTGATATCCTTGGCACGTCATACAATGTCTTGTATATAGAATATACTTGATAGATACTTAAAGATTGAAAGAACAAAATGTATGTATGTGGGGAAGGATTGTCCCAGTATCAACCGTATTGTATTGTTTAAGAAAATAATTCTAAAATCTCCAATTTATTTTCCCCTTCTTTTCTTCCTTCCTTCCTTCCTTCTTACCTTCCCTCCCCCTCTTTTTTTTTCAGAGGGAAGGGAAGTACTTGGGAGTTGAACCCAGGGCCTCACACATACTTTGCAAGTGCTCTTCCACTCCTAGCCCATTTTTTAGTTTTTTAAATTCTGAGTCATCAGTGTTTCACTAAATTATACAGCCTGCCTCTGGCTTTGAACTTGTGATCCTCCTGCCTTGGTCTCCCAAGTCACTGGGATTACAGGCATGCACCATCACACCTGGCCTTCCTTCCTCTCAGTCTTTCTTTCTTTCTTCTTTCCGAGACAGCTGAAAACAGTGTGGGATATTTGAAATCCTTCATTAAGCACATGCTCTGTTGGTCCCACACTCAGGATCTCATTACAACACAGTACCAGTCTGAGGATTCTTTATTAAAAGGCCATGAAATATTGGAATCTTTCAGGGTAATAGAATTTCAAACTAAAGAGCTGAAAGTCTTTGAACATGTGATGTAATGCCATTTTTCAAATAGCAATTGAGAAGCTTGGTCAAAGTTCAGTTTTGCAAACATATTTCTTGAGGATGAGATATAGTTAGATTATAGATCAGAGATACTGGAGACATGTGGGGAGCCACACTGGAATTACAACAGGAATACTTCCTTGACTATTTTTATAACAAATTGAGGGACTATCTTTCACAGGAAGTCTGTGAACTTCTTTTACAAATATCCCAGTACCAAGCGTACATTTCCCTGGATATTTTAAGTAGGATTTGTTGTTCTTGTTAGGTGCCAATCTAGTCGGGTCTGACTCATAGTGATCCTATGTAAAACAAATGAAACACTCCTGGACACTGTGTCATGGCCAGCAGTATGTCAGTGCTTCTCTGCTATTGATAGGCTTTTCAGGGGCAGATTGTTTTGGGAATGGGCTGCCAGGTCCTTCTCCCCAGCCTGCAGCACCTGGTGTTCCCAGGCAGCCTCCCATCCAAGGACTAACCAGGCCCCACTCTGCTTAGCTTCTGAGATAAGGCAGGATCGGATGCCAGGGTGGTATGGTTGCAGGCAGTGTGAGTAGGATATTCTTTAGTTATTTATTTGATTATCCCAGGTATGGTCAAAATTGTAGCATGCCCTATGAGAGAACTGTGACTCCTTAATTTTGATTTTTTAAAAATAATGCCATTTCCCCACATGGCCCACTGCTTCTGTCAGCTCAGCCTGCATCCTAGAACCGCATGCAGACCCCAGGCGCTGGCTCTGCAGTCTCAGCACAACCGTGGAGCCTGCACCTCGTGTGATGCCCACACCCGGGGACTTTCCACCAGTCCTTTCTGTCTTTGTGTCTCATTTCTTGATCTATCACAGGTGGCACTGTCCACCTCCTTCAGTGGCACAGAGGAGGCGACACAGCCATCCTGTGCGCCATTGCAGCTGCCTGCAGTGATTGGGGTAAACTCTTCCGGCAAAGGACTCTGTGGGAGCCGGCCACACCGGAATCCCACAGCACGTTTCCCCGTGAAGTCCCAGAGCTGGCATGTAGAGGGAGGCAAGCCGCTTTGTGCTGGAAACAGTAAGGCTGTTGATTGCGCTTGTGTGATTGACGTCTCTGATTAGACCTCCGTGTCTGCAGGATCCTGCGGCTCTGTCAGATGGCTCTGTAAACTGGCACGAGGCTGAATCTTACCTCTTGTTATTTCTTCACCTCCTTGGAGTGGCTGGTGTGATGGGTCTGGAAGCCTAAGTGGGTGTGTTTTACCAGAGACAGGAGCTGCTGGGTCCACTAGCCCTTGGGATTAAAAACAAAACAAAACAAAACAGATCTGTGTTAAAATGAAGCATACCAGATGAAAGGGAAGTTAATCCCACATTTTGGCTGCAGCTCAGACTCAGGCTTGGACCCACAGTACAGTGAGTCTGGAGCTGGACTGCTTGGGTTTGAACCCACACTATCCTTAGTTGTGAGGTTTTGGTCAGATTACTGAAGGTCTCCATCTGTCCCCGTTTTCAAATTCATGGCGAAAATCAAAACAGATAAAGTGATCTATGCACATGCACATAACATCTGTGTTAGCTGTTTGTGTTATTTTATCATCACTGCCATCATCACCATCAGCATCAGCATCATCACTGTACCCAGAAGCTAACTCAGGGACTTCAGGTTAAGTCCAAACCCCTTTGCTACTTAAATGTGGTCCATGGACCAGCAGTACCTCTAGGGAACTTGCTGTTATTAGATGCTATCGAGTTGGTGTCCGACTCACAGCAACCCTATGTACAACAGATGAAACAGTATTGTCAGTTCTTCTCTGTTATTCATAGGGTTTTCAATGGTGGATTGTTTTGGGGGAGTGGGTTGTCCGGCCCTTCTCCCAAGGCTACAGCACCTGGTATTCCCAGGTGGTCTCCCATCCATGTACTAACCAGGCCTGACCCTGCTTAGCTTCGGAGATCTGATGGGGTTGGTCACCACAATGGTACCGCTACAGGTTAAGGAACTTGTTAGCAAGGCAGAATCTCAGGACCTCCTGATTCAGAATGTGCATATTAACAAGATCTTCTGGGTGGTTCATATCAGTTGAAAGCCCTGGTCTAGATACAATCACAGGACCAAAGGAGAGGAAATGAGTGTGGGTGGAGGTTAAAGGCTTTAAATCTGATGCGTTTTTTTTTTTTTTTTTTTTTTTCTTTCTTAATGTGTGAACAGTAGCTGGATGAAGAGATGGTTCGCCCGGGTTTCTCTGCAGGGAGAGGAATATAAGACTTTATGAAAATAAAAGGAAAATCACAATGAAAGTAATATTGAGAGAGCTTCTCAAAATGGACTTGGGAGCACATTAAGGGGATGGGACTTATGCACATCTAAAGCTGCTGCCTGGGAATGTGAGCCTTTGGACATCTTCTTCCTTTGCAGGCATCTGGAGTGGCCAGAAAGACCACGTAATCACATTGTGTCCAGAGACACAGGACACATGGCAAGAGGTTATCAGACTCTGGTTTTATGGATGCATTTACTAAGTAATACAGTACATTTTTCTCTTTATTATCTGTCAGTCACATGGGCGCTGTTACAGAGCTCCTTTTCCTTCTCAACAGTCAATAGAAGGGTTTTACAAAGAAATTTCTCCGGCTTCGTAATAAATCCAGACTGTTTGACTACAGAAGCTCCTATATTCCCCACTTCCTTCGCAACACGCATTCAGAACTATCTGAACCTGTCTTTCCTGAGTTACAATCCCTAAGACCTTAAGTAAAGTTCTTTTACTTTTACATTTATTTTTATGCAGAGCTTGAACTGACAGACAAGATGATGAAAGATCATAAAGCAAATGCTGGGGCCCAACAGCTCAGGTTTCTGTTCAAGTCTCTCATTTATGTTTTGTTAGGAAGAAAGCAAAAGGCTCTTAGGTGTGGACCCCTGGAGTAGAGACAGACATTGGACCCGTCAGTACCTCACAGTTCCCTGATCAAGACATGATCTGAGCAGGTGCTGCAGTGAAGGTCATAGTCACCTGATTAACAACCATTCTTGACAATAAATTTACCTTGTCAGAAATCATCTTCCTTTTTTATTCTGAATTTCATCAGAGGACTCATCACTAGGCGAGAAATGTCCATGTGTAGGAGATGATCTTTACTGCTACTAAAACATATCCCTCCAGAAATAAACAAAAGTTGCAACACTTAATTAAATAATATAAAAAGTCACCAAAATATTAATGCTGTACAGTATTGCTTCTCCTTTTTTAGTGTAGGGAATCTCACTAGAGGAGAATTAGCAGCAGGAGGTGATTTGAATCTCCTTTTGCTCTTAAGACTTCTGATTGAGGGAAGACATTGTTCAGCAAACTAAACAGGTAAGTAAGATGTTAAGGAGAACGTTGAAATCGCTTAATAGAACAAATTGTTTTTTAACACACGTAAGTAGCTGTTAGAACCATCAATTTGCATGGAAATAATGAATATGCTAATTGAAAAAAGCTTTCTCTCCCGGTCATGAAAATAGGGCTCTTTTGGGGCTTCTGAAAGACAGCTTGTTAGGCTAGTTGATGTAACTATACATAATCTTGTAGAGTCACTTATGCATATTTATGATTTATATTTTTGCTGGTCGAACTTCTCTTCTGCACCCATGCAGTTGACTTTGTGAGATTCTACTGTGTGAATGTATGTTGTTTGTTGTAGTTTGGTCATTGAGTCAGGTCCGACTCATAGTGATCCTCATAGGGTTTTTAGTGGCTGTTTTGGGATTGTTTTTTGGGGAGTGGGCTGCCACATCCTTCTCCCATTTTTGCAGTGCTGGAGATCAAACTTGGGTCCTCAGAAAGTGCAGAGAAGACACTCTATCAACTGAGCTAACCCCTAGCCAGTGTAAATATATATGAGCTTGCAAATGAACTTTAAATTTCATTGTCCTGCAAAGTAACCACCATAAGCTTTGCACAGTTATTGAGTTTACCATAGCCATGATTATGCTGTGGAAATGAGTATTAGGGGCCCAGATAATTACAATATTATTACCTTGGGTTATAATTTCAATTATTGCTAATATGCCTATACTCTCAGGGTGTAACCAATTTCCTTAGGATCTTGAGCCTGTGGGATTTATTAATCTGCATGGCTAATTTGCATTAATATGAATGGGAATACTGATTATTTCTGAATTATTCATCACTTACGGATGTTAATCTGAGTGCAATTGTTTCCTTGAAAACATCAAGCATAGTATTTATTTTATGCATGAAGCAGTTGGTGCATGTAAGTCTAATGATTAAAAATAAGCTCAGGAAAACTGAAGGGAACAGCAGTGTGGACGTTAACCCACACCTGTACTGTCATGGTTATCTTGATTAGGCACTGAATTTGACTGTATGTCAGTCATCCTGTATTACACTGTCATGGTATTGCTCCTTTCTAGTTCCTGGTTTAGAGCTTTGACTAAAAAACCCCACAAGTGCTGCTCGTAATTTACATTTTAAGAGACTAAAGCTGGCCTGATTATTAAAATTTAATTAAGAATGTTACCAAGGGAGCAGTGCGACAGGATTCAGAGCTGTGACTGAAATAGTTGAGCAATTTAGGTGAAATCGATGTTGGGGAATAACTCAAAGCAATGATAAAATACTGTCCACTTATGCACAAAATCTGATCATGTATTTATAATTCTGCAATGTGTCTTTATAGAACGATTGAAAAATAATAAACTGATTTTAAAAGATGAATGAGTAAGGAACAAAATTGTCTCTTCCTTTGTTTATATTAAACATTCTCTATAAAATTCACTTAAATTTCACTCAAGCCCCCTGCAACTCGTGTCGATGCACTCTCCTGTTATTTCTTTAGTCAGGATTAGAAAAGTTTCCCCTGAGTTTCATTTCCACCTTAAACCAATCAAACATTTCATAGAGAGTGGGCCAGACGCTCTTTTTAAAATCTTCATCAATTTGTAATCTGGACATCCATTATTTTTCGAGCAACATTTTTTGCCACTTTCTTTTCAACTTCTCCCTAACCTCCCATTTTTCTGTTTTTTTTCTACCTTGTTTCCTTATTTACAATAAATAAATAGGCTTTCAGAGTTTTCTGAAGTTCCAAGCAATTAGAGAGTATAAAGTAGTATAAAGCCATGCTGTCTGAATTCCTTCAAAGCCCTTTCCTTTCCTTTCTCTTCTCTTCCCTTCACTTCCCTTCTCTTTCATTTCCTATCCATTTCCCTTTCCTTTATTTTGTAAACCCATTTACATATGTGTTTTACTATCACATACCTATTTATTTACGTTGAGAATAAAAAAACTAACATTTCCCAATCTGACCAAGTGTTGCATAATATTCATCTTAAATAGACCTTGAAACTAAGCATAACAATGGACTTATCATATATCAATATTAAGTGCATTGGGTCATATAGTGGACAACATCTTGACTTATAAATTTGTAAAAGATGTGTAAATATTGCACAAGCAACTGATTGTCCTAGTGACCTTATCAAAACATAGATTACACCATTCTGTGTCACTCCATTTTAGGTGTGGCTGATGGTCTATTTTTACAAAAAGATGAGATTTGAAAAGCCTAAGGAGCCTGGAAGAATAAAGCATATATCATAAGCAAGCATTCATCAAATTACAGTTAAATTATAATTAAGTTTTCTAGTAAGTGGCCACAGAGCCAAAATAAGAGTATTTTTAAAAACTTAGGATCTCAGACCTGGAGTCATGGCACATGCCTGTAATCCCAGCAACTTGGGAGGCAGAAGCAGGAGGACTGCAAGTTCAAGATCAGAGGCAATCTGTGTAACTTAGTGAAACCCTGTGTCAAAAAAGTAAAAAAACTGGGCTTGAGGTGCAGCTCAGTGGTACAGCACTTGCAAAGCATGCAAATGTGAGACCCTGGGTTCAACCCCCCAGTACTGCCAAACAACAACAACAACAACAACACAAAAAACCCCAAAAACAAACAAACAAACAAACAAAACACCAAAAAACAAAAAACAAAACCCCCCAAAACTTAGCTTCTCTTCTGAAATAATTAGCAGAAAAAAAAAAAATGGTATGGCTGCTAACACTGTATTAGGTCCTCGGCTCTCTGCATACCTACATGTGTATGCAGTGTGAATAAATGCTTATGCGTTCCCTCATGTGGTTTAAGTGTATATACCTGACAGAATTAATAGTGAAATAATCATTTGCTTGTAATTAAAAATGAGGACAAAATGATGAGAGGAAAAATTAAATTCTCCCAAGCAAGCTGAGATTAATAATGGGGCATTAGGAAGAACTGGAAGATATTTTCAAGAAAGCAGCATGAAGTCTAACCAACCCAGACCTTGGTGGCTGATGACATATCCTGTGTAATCTATTCTGCTCCATGTGCTCCTGCAGAATAGACCTATAACTACTTTAATCTCTGTGGTATTATTCAAGTCAGCCAGAAAACTCTATGACTCTTCTCAACAGAATAGGTTTTTTTCCGTTTCTTCTCTATGAGGGGTCACCCATATGCTAAATGATTCTGACTCATGCAGTGAAAACAGAGTACCCATGCAGAGTGGAGCACATTTTTTTTTACCCTAGGGGATTATTGATTTTCCCAGTCACTTTTGTCCTTGCTAAATCTCAATTTTCAATGGTGTTCAATTTTGTAAATATAAGCCAACCTCCCTGGTCTTTCTTCAATTAATACATACTTTATTGGAAACTTGTCTTTTTCCATATGACTTTACCATAGACAAAATGAGATTTTGAAAAAAATACATGAAAATAAAGGGGTAATGTCAAAGTCAAACTCGCTTTTGATTAGCCTTAAAATTAGCAGTTAGTTTTTTTATTAGAATCGAAAACCAATTTTTTATTATGGATGTTCACATAATACTCTGAATCTTGTTACATTCTGTGTTGACTAACATTTTAAATTGCCTGCAGTGGTACTACTGTGGCGTCCGATCCCTCAGATCTCGGAAGCTAAGCAGGGTCGGGCCTGGTTAGTACTTGGATGGGAGACCACCTGGGAATACCAGGGGTTGTAGGCTTGGAAGAGGACCCAGCAACCCACTCCCCCAAAACAATCAGCCATTGAAAACCCTATGAATAGCAGAGAAGCACTGACAACAATGTTTTGCCTATTGTATGTAGGGTCACTATGAGTCCCACACCAACTTGATGGCACCTAACAACAACAACAACGATGACAACATTTTAAATTATTTTTTCCATGGAGGCTGTTGGGCATTCCAGAATGGACAGCAGTACCCTGGGGTCTACCCTCTAGATTCTAGTAGCACCCCAGTCCATGGTTATGACAACCAAAAATGTTTTTAGAGATTACCAAGTATCCCCTGGTATGTAAAACCATCTCTCAGATTGAGAACCAGTGCTGTGACCTTTTGCAAGGGACAGTCAAGTTTGGATTCTTTTACAGCTAGAAGTTCTCTTTATCTGTTCCAGAATCCTCAATTGGGCAAGATCTTTTAAACCAAGCTCAGGATCCTCACCTGCAAACACCTAAAGAATTCTCAGTCTGGGCCAGGATTTTGCACTTTCTTTTCTGATTCTACAGTTTAGCAGATGAGTGGCAGTTCCTTTAGGACAGCTACCATGTGTGTCTCACCAGCAAGGATATATCCTTTCCAGGCCTCTTTGTCTTCTGGCATCCTTCCACCTCCGGCTGCTCAAACCAGGTTCTCCTTTCTACCTGCATTTATAAATCTGCCGATCCCTTGAGTGATTGTGGCTCTATTGGTCAAGGTGGTGCTGCTGCAGGAGGAGCTGAAACTCCATATCTAAGTGGCTTATTGCAGTGAAGTCCATTTTCCACATAAATCACAGTCCATTCTGAGGCGTATGAAGTGTTGGGTTTCTCTTGGGACCCTTGGGACCCAGGTTCCTTCCATTTTGTGGCTTTCTAGGTTCTTAGAGTGCTTACTTTGCAAATGACGAACAGGCAAAAAGACCTGAGGGAAGGCACATTTCAGTTTAATCATCTGAGCCCCAAAGTGACATATGAAACCCACTCTAATGCCTGCAGCTGTAGCCCTGTGGCATCCGATCCCATCAGATCTCGGAAGCTAAGCAGGGTCGGGCCTGGTTAGTACCTGGATGGGAGACCACCTGGGAACACCAGAAGCTGTAGGCTTGGGAGAAGGACCTGGCAACCCCCTCCCAAAAATCAATCTGCCATTGAAAACCCTATGAACAGCAGAGAAGCACTGACAATA
>VMDO01005988.1:0-105496 GCA_007922755.1 Pedetes capensis | reverse complement strand
ATTAATGATATTGTCCGATAGTTTGCACATTCAGTTGGATCCCCTTTTTTGGGAATAGGCACAAATATGGATCTCTTCCAGTCAGTTGGCCAAGTAGCAGTTTTCCAAATCTGTTGGCATAAACATGTTAACACCTCCAGTGCTGCATCTGTTTGTTGAAACATCTCTATTGGTATCCCATCAATTCCTGGAGCCTTGTTTTTCGCCAGTTCTTTCAAGGCAGCTTCCACTTCATCCTTCAACACCATTGGTTCCCTCTTTCTATTCTCCTTCTCTTTTTCTTATGCTATATATGCATCCTCGTATTAATTATTTTACCATCAGAGCCCCCACATGTCTGTCAGTTTGCCGTGGGGGCTTGCGTCTTGCGATGAGGCTGAGAGCTCTGCCACCGTAACCTTAGACATGAGCAAGGTTACCCAAGGTGGACAGGTTTTCAGCTGAGCTTCCAGACTAAGACTTTTTGTGTTTGTTAGGTGCCATTAAATCAGGCCCAATTCATGGCAACCCTATGTACAACAGAACAAAACCCTCCCGAACACAGTGCCCATACCTGGCACTGTGTCAGTGCCTTTCTGTTATTCATAGGGTTTTCAATGTCTGGCAACAATACAAATACACGAGGGAAAAATGGGAATATAATCCATAAATACATATGATTTTTTTTACTATATATTAACCAAAAGGTTCTGTGAAATATGTAAGTTGGTGAAAGTGTAACCAAAAGTGATGTAATAGTGACATAACAGAAATAGCAAAAGCCTTATTATTCTGTTCCCCACCAACATTTGTTTTGGGAGTGGGTTGCCATGTTCTTCCTCCTCTTTTTTTTTTTTTTTGGTGCTTGGGACAGAACTCAGGGCCTCTACCAACCAAGCTAAACCCCAGCCCAATAATTGTGAACATAGAAAATCTCATTAAATTTCTAAGAAGGTTACCAAAACAAATAGTGAATTTAGCAAAGGCATAGTATACAAAATTAGAATTAAAATAATGACTATAAGAAATAATTTATTATATATCTATGTACTAACAGAAAATATGGAAAAATGTTATATACTAACAGAAAAACAATGCCATTTAAAAATAGCATAAGAGCATAAACTACTTAGGAATAAATTTAGTTAAAGATATCTCTACACTGAAATCTACAAAATATTGCCAAGAGAAATTATGTTGTGGCTGTTGTTGTTGTTATTGTTAGAAGACCTAAATAAAGAGACCAGGAGAGATAGACTATGGAGTTGGGCCTAGGAAGCTTCAAACAGAAACTTTTTGAAACAGAGGTCCAGTTGACGTTTGTTTGTTTGTTTGCTTTGTACTAGAGATTGAACCCAGGGCCTCAAGCATGAAAGACAAGGCAAGTGCTTTACCACAGAGACATACCCCACAACCTCATCCCTGTTTTTAATCTTAATCAGTATATCCAATCTCCTTTCTTTTTTTGTCTTCTCCTTCCCTCTTTCTGTCTCTCTGCCTCTCTCTCTGTGTTGCTGGCTATTGCTGACTCTTTCTCTCTCTTTCTTTCACACATACACATCCACAGAATATCCTGATCATTTGTAGGTACCTATTCCTGCCACCTTCACTGGACTACGAGCTCTTATAGGGTCAGCATCATAGGATCGTGTGGTCTTCATCTTCTTATTCTTTGTACATGTTACAGCCCTTGTGCATGTTGCACTAAGTGGGCCAAGTAGGACCATTGCCCCTTTGCTAGTGTTATCTTCAGCTCGTTCCTTATGGTTGACGTTGAATTATGAGAAGGTGACTTTGGAGGAATTTAGGCCTAAAATTACATTTAAATTTTTATGTATTTTTAAAAATGGGATACTTAGGTCAGAATATGAATATCTTAAAATGTTGTATTCTGCATCTGCATAATCTGCTATCTATATTTAATTTTTTTAAATCCTTAATGTATTGAAATTCAATAAACATTTATTAAGCATCATAATGGAATTTTCTTATATTACGTTTAGTCTCATTGAATTTTAATCATTATTTGGAATTATCTTGATCTAGTCTTTATATACCACTTTGCTGTCACAAAGCTTTTTCTCTTTTTTCTTTATTTTTCTTCTCTTTTCTTTTCTTTTCTTTTCTTTTCCTTTCCTTTCCTTTCTTTTCCCTCCCCTCCCCTCTCTCTCCCTCCCTCCCTCCCCCTTCCTTCCTTCCTTCCTTCCTTCCTTCCTTCCTTCCTTCCTTCCTTCCTTCCTTCCTTCCTTTTCCATACTTGGGGGTTGAACTTAGGGCATTTCACACATTTTATGAGTACTCTTAACACTGGGCTGCACCCCCAGCCCAGTTTATTTTGAGTCAGAGTCTCGCTGAGTTATGTAGGCTGCCTCTGGCCTTGAACTCGAAATCTTCCTGCCTCTGCCTCCAAGTCACTGAGATGACAGGCCTGTACCACCATGCATGGCCTCAAAACTCTTTTTATTAACAGTGTTTTATGTGCTCATCCCAGCAATTCCTTGTGATTGGTAGGACAGATGTGTGTGTGTGTGTGTGTGTGTGTGTGTGTGTGTGTGTGTGTGTGTGTATTTTCATTCTCAGAGAAGAAAATGGGCTCAGAAAGGCTTAGCACTTGCTCAGAATTCCATAGCTAGTAAGTAGTAAAGCATGATCTGAATGCAGTCTATTTCAAATTCATTTTTCCTTACTGCCCTACACCACTCACTCCCAGCTGAGATACTTGGCCCCCTTTTGAAACAGACAACACGTTGGCTTAATGTCAGCACTCTGCTGCCTTTACTCCCTGCATGCATATACCCTGGCTTTGGAGCAAAGAGCCAGCAACTATGTATACTGCAATGGAAATAAATATAGAATATTAATTTCCTGGTGGCTTTTGGTTCCTTTTCAACTTTTAATTTAGCCTAAATTTAGTTTTATTGTGATTTGCTCTTTCCTTTGTCCATTTTTTCATCATTCTATCTATCATGTTATTAAATATCTATATATTTCAGGCATGGAATAAGACATAGTGCTCACAGTAGTGGAAATACATAGTAAGTCAATTATTATAATAATTAAGACTAAAGTACAGACTGTTTTTTAAAATGTTTGGGCCTCATGTAAGAATCAAACATTAACATTGCCCAGAGAGATTCGGAGCATGAATAGATAGGAAATGAGGGGGGGTAGGAGGGATAATTTATAAAATAATAACCAAGTTCTTATCTGTTGAGGGACACTTTGGAATATAGCACATCTTGATTGAATTAGCAGAACAGTGGGCTGTCTCTTGCCCCAACTTAACTTAAAACATTTAAATCTTATTTGAGAAAATTTTCCATATAAAAGCTAAAAACAGTAGAAATATTTATTTTTATGTAGATAAGTGATTGTGGTTAAATTCAGTATTAACATCTCAATGATAATAAAAATGATTTCTGCTTTCAAGTACTTTTAATAAGAATTATTTTAATAAGAATTATTTGTTGTCACTACAATAAATGCTTTATTAATTCAGAAACATTTTGGTCACCTTTGGCTCTGTGCCTGGTCCAGGGGAGGTGCTCAGTAAAAATTTATTGAATTTCAGTAAATTTAGAAGGATTTCAGAAAAATTAAATATAGATGGCAAAGGCTTCGTTAGCTGCAGAATACAATGATTTAAGATATATATCTCTAAAACCCTGTGAGGGTCGCTATGAGTTGGATACCGACTTGATGGCACCTAATAACAACAACAACAACAACAACAACAAATCTCATTCTGACCTAAGTATCCACTTTTAAAAACTCATAAACATCCTAACAAATAGTCAAAGATTTTGATGAATGTTGACTATATTATTACAAATTAAATGTGAGGTGAGTCATATAATTATAGTCGGTTAAGAATAGAAGCAACATATGATGGTGCATGCAGTAATCCAAGCACTCAGGAGACTGAAGAAGGAAGATCATGAGTTCAAGACCAGGTTGAGCTACATGTTGTTGTTGTTGTTAGGTGCCATCAAGTCAGTGTCCAACTCATAGTGACCCTATGTATAACAGGTGAAACAGTATTGTTAGTGCTGCTCTGATATTCATAGGGTTTTTGATGGCTGAAGCTGTGCTACATAGTGAAAGAAAAATGAAACAAATAGAATAGAAGAGTTTTACAAATCATCTAGTCCAACCTTAAAATTAATGCAAATGAACTGGTAATACATTTCCATGAGTCAAAAATAAAAATATATTTAAAAAGGTACGTTGTTGTTATTAGGAGCCATTGAGTCCAGTACAACTCTTAGTGTCCCTATGTACAACAGAAAGAAACCCTCCCCGATAACTGTACCAGGCACAAGATATTTTTCTGATTAAGTCCATTGTTGCAGGCACTGTGTCAGTCCATCCAGTTGAGAGTCTTTCTTTTCTTCATTGACCTGCCACCACTCTCCCAAACATGATGTCATTCTCCAGGGATTGGTCCCTCCTAACAACATGTCCAAAATATGTAAGATGCAATCTAGCCATCCTTGCTTCCAAGGAACACTATAGTTGCACTTCTTCTGGGATGGATCTATGGGTTCTTTGGCAGTCCATTGTATATTCAATATTCATCTCCAGCACCATAATTCAAAAGCATCTATTCTGCCTCCTATTCAGCACCCAGCTTTCACAAGCGTATGATGTGACTGAAAATATCATGGCATGAGTCAGGCGCACCTTTGTCTTCAATGTGACATCTTTACTTTCCATCACTTTAAAGAGATTCTTTGCAACAGCTTTTCCCAAAGCAAAGTGTCTTTTTATTTTTCAACTGCTGCTTCCATGGCTGTTCACTGTAGAACCAAGTAAAGCACAATCTTGAAAAACTTCAATCTTTTCTCCATTTATCATGAAGTTGCTTACTACCCCAGTTGTAAGGATATTTGTTTTCTGATATTGAGTTGAAATTCATAATGAAGGCTGTGTTCTTTGATCTTCATCAGTAAATGTTTCAAATTTTCTTCAGTTTCAGCAAGCAAAGTTGTGTCATCTGCATCACAGAGGTTGCTAATGAGTCTTCCTTTAATCCTGATGCCATATTTTTCTTCATAAAGTGTACCTTCTCAGATTATTGCTTAGCATAGAGATTTGAAGAGGTTTGGTGAAAGGAGATAGCCTTGATGCACATCTTTTTTGACTTTAAACCACACAGTGTTTCCTTGTTTTGGTTCAACAACTGCTTCTTGGTTTAGGTACAGATCCTCATGAGTACAACTAAGTAGTATTCCCATTCTTCTCAATGTTATCCATAATTTGTTCAGATCCACACAGTCAAATGCACTTGCATAGTCAGTAAAATATAGATAAATATCTTTCTGGTATTCTCTACTCTTGACTAACAGCCGTCTGACATCAGCAATGATATCCCTTGTTTCATGGCATCTTCTGAATCTAGCTTTATGTTTCTAGCAGTTCCCTGTTTATATCCTGCTGTAGTCACTTTTGAATGATCACAGTTTTACTTGCTTGTGACATTAATGATATCGTTCAATAATTTCCTCATTCTGTTGGATCCCCTTTCTTGGGAATAGGCACAAATATGGATTTTTCAGTCAGTTGATGAGGTAGTTGTTGTCCAAATCTCTTGGCATAAACAAGTTAGCACATCCAGTGCTGCATCTGTTTGTTGAAACATCTCTATTGGTATTCTGTCAGTTCCTGGAGCCTTGTGTTTCACCAGTTCCTTTAAGGCCACTTCCACTTCTTCCTTCAGTGCCATTGCTTCTTGATCATATGCAGCCTTTTGAAATGGTTGATCACTCACCAGTTCTTTTTGGTATAATGACTCTGTATATTCCTTCCATCTTCTTATGATGTGTGCTGCATCATTTAATATTTTCCCTGTGGAATCCTTCACTATTTCCACTTGAGGTTTGAATTTTTTCTTCATTTTTTAAGCTTGAGAAAATCACAGTGCATTCTTCTCTTTTGATTTTCTATCTCCAGCTCTTTGTACATATCATTGTATTTGATTTTGTCTTCTCAAGCT
Organism: Pedetes capensis; assembly: GCA_007922755.1. NCBI lineage: Eukaryota > Metazoa > Chordata > Mammalia > Rodentia > Pedetidae > Pedetes > Pedetes capensis. The sequence continues at coordinate 99,522 of VMDO01005988.1, read as the reverse complement.
GCCCTTTGAAATTGTGTTTAGTTCTTCAACTAACTTTAGTTCTTCATCATGTCTTCCTTTTACTTTAGCTGCTCCACAGACATTCAAGGACAAGTTTCAGAGTCTCTTTTGACATGTAATTTAGTCTTTTCTTTTTTCCTTGTCTTTTTAATAACCTTTTGCTTTCCTCATAAACAGTGTCTTTGATATCATACCACAACTCATCTGGTCTTCAATCATTAGTGTCTACAACTCGTCTGGTCTTTGGTCATTAGTGTCTAACACATCAAATCTGTTCATGAGGTAGGCTGTGAACTCAAGTAGGATATACTCGAGGTCATACCTTGGCTCTCGTACACTTGTTCTAATTTTCTTCAGTTTCAGTTTGAACCAGCATATGAGCAGCTAATGATCTCATCTACAATGAGCACCTGGTCTTGTTCTGACTTTTGATATTGATCTTTTCCATCATCTCCTTCCACAAATGTAGTCAATTTGGTTCCTGTATGTTCCATCTGGTGACTTCCATGTGCATAGTCATCATTTATATTGGTGAAAAAATGTATTTGCAATGAAGAGGTCATTGGTCTAACAAAATTCTATCATGTGATTTGCATCATTTCTGTCACTAAGGCCATATTTTCCAACTACTGAACCTTCTTTTTTTTTTTCCTGACTTTTGCATTCCAGTCACCAATAATTATCCATGCATCCTGACTGCATGTTCATTCAATTTCAGATTCCAGAAGTTGGTAAAAATCTTCCCTATTTTCATTTGTAGTCTTAGTGGTTAGTGCATAAATTTAAATAATAGTCACATTAACTGGCCTTCCTTGTAGACATATGGATATTATTCCATCATTTGCAGCATTGTACTTCAGGACAGATTTTGAGAAGTCTTTTTTGATGATCAATGCAACCCCATTTCTCTTTCATCTGTCATTCCCAACATAGTAGATCATATGATTTATCTGATTCAAAATGGCTCATGCCAGTCCATTTGAGCTCACTGATGCCTAGAATGTTGATGCTTATGCACTCCATTTCCAATTTGATGATCTCTAATTTTCCTAGATTCATACTACAGATATTCCACCTTCCAATTAGTAATGGATATTTACAGTTGTTCTTTCTCATTTAAAGTGTGCCATATCAACAAATGGAGGTCTTAGACCTTTACAACATTCCTGTCATTAAGGTCATCTGTACTTTGAGGAGGCAACTCTTCCACAGTCATTTCTTGAATACCTTTCAGCCTGGGGGGCTCATTTTCCAGCACTATATTTGACAGTACTTCTCTGCTATTCATAGGGTTTTTAATGGCTAATTATTTTGAGAGTGGGCTGCCAGGTCCTGTTCCCTAGCCCATTTTAGTGTAGAAGCTCAGTTGAAAACTGTCCACCATGGGTCACCCTGCTGGTATCTGTAATACCAGTGGCATAGCCTTCAACATCACTGCCACATACATACCCACATAGTATGGCAAATTGAAAGACAAATGTTTGTAAAAAGAAAATGTATGCTTTGAAAAAAAAAACTCATTCCTTTATCACGTATGATTTACATTTACTCAATTATTATTTTAGTGCTCTATGGTTAATCACTTTTGTTGGTTTCTTATATATCCTCCTAGAAATCCTAGGATTTCTTTATTAAAATATGTATCCATGTTCTTCTTTACACAGAAGGTGCATACTGTAAACCCTAGTCTGTATCTTTTTTTTTTTTAAGTTAATAACATATCTTGGCAGTCTTTTCACACTACCCTCCAAGATAGCCTCTGTCACAGGCGTTTTTCCATTGATTTACTTACTGTCTTCCTGCTAAAATATAAATTCTATGCACGAGAATAAGACCATGTCTGCATGCTCACCTTTACAACTGTGATATCTAGCACACAACCTGGTACAAATATTTGTTGAGTGAATGAATGGGAATAAGTTAGGCTTTCTGATTCCTAGTGTAATGCTCATTATATTCTGTTTTATACCTTTGCTCAACTTAAATCCCATCAGCCGCACACATAAGTGCAGGATATGGGGAGACATGTACTTAAAGCTGTTCATGTGAAAAAGATGTACAGTAGTTAGGGTTCATATGAAAAAACTGAGGATCAGCTATCCCAAGTCTCAAGTAATCCCAGACTTCGTTAACAGAAGTGCTGTTTACCGAACAAGGAGGTGATCTGACAGCTGTCTCTGAGACCTTAAGTAGTATAATCCTGGGTAGTACATCCTAGGCAGTATGAAAGTGAAGAAAACTAACAATAAGATGATTAGGCTGGTGAGCAATCTGAATTTGTTCCAAGTACATTAAAAGAACTAGTGCTGCTTTTGCAGAAAAATAGATAATTTAACTCATTCTGGTTTTAGATATTATGAAAAGCTTCATTTAAAACATAGGATTATTTTCCATAGTTCCAGTGGGAAGAATTGGAACTATTACAGAAACTTACAGATATTCAGATTTTAACTGCAGGTGATTTAGTTTGAAAGTGAATGCACTGCCTTGTAAAATGCCATAAATCATTTGGCTGTTCATGTTCTCCTCCTGAGAACAGAGCAAGTCAAGACTTATGAAGAATGAGAACCAGCCTGGCTAACATGAGGCCTGTGCCCTTTTAAGAGAACTTCTTTCCAGGCGAGGACATGAGAAGCATGCTGGTGTAGATTTCCCTGGGGTTCATTTCAAGGGGTTGCAATGTCAAGAGAGCATTTCTGAGGAAATGGAGGAGGGCTTGGAAATAGGGTTGGATTTGTGAGTGAGGAATTTAGCACCCTAGTCAAGTGACCTGAGGTTCCGGACTGGATTTCGGTTTTAGTAGGTAACTAGGTTGAGAACTAGTCATGCACTTGGCCATGTATGCTAAAGGCTACATAAGGTGAGTGTAGTCTGGTACTCATACAGATAGTTCAGGGGCTAAATCTATATTGAATACTGGATGCCAAAATAAGACTGTCGTTGTTAGGTGCCATCAAGTCAGTATCCGACTCATAGTGACCCTCAGGGTTTTCAATGGCTGACTGTTTCGGGATTGCCTTGGGAGTGGATTGCCAGGCCCTTCTCCCATTTTTGTGGTGCTGGGAATTGAACTCAAGACCTCAGAGACTGCAGCGCAGTGCTCCACCAACTGAGCTAAATCCCAGCCCCAAAATAAGACTAGTAATTAAAAAATAACATCACTTATTGAGCACTTATGCCTGCAGCAGTAGCCCTGTGGCATCCGATCCCATCAGATCTTGGAAGCTAAGCAGGGTCAGGCCTAGTTAGTACCTGGATGGGAGACCGCCTGGGAACACCAGAAGCTGGAGGCTTGGGAGAAGGACCTGGCAACACCCCTCCCAAAAATCAATCTGCCATTGAAAACCCTATGAACGGCAGAGAAGCACTGACAATAGTGTTTCCCCTGTTGTACAGAGGGTTGCTATGAGTCGGATACCAACTCGACGGCACCTAACAACAACAACAACATTGAGCACTTATTATGTGCTAGGCATTTAGTGTTCCCAGTTCTTCAAAGAAGTAGATTATTAGTATCCCTTTTTTACAGATGAGAAATATGAGGCTCAGGAAATTTAAGATACTTCTTACAGTCAGGAATTAAATAGGAGAGATTGAATTCAAACCCAGATTGGATTCAAACCAAAGTCTCTCTTATATTCTCCCTTTTGGCCTTCCTCTACATTGTTCACTAGAGGGAAAAACACTCCTAAAAATGCCACACCAGGCTCTGGGGGTTCAGGGCTTGGGTGAGTTTGAACCTAATAGCAATTCTCACAATTGGGTAGCAGGGATTGACTGGTGAAACCTTGGGGGAAAATATTCAAGCACAACCAAGATTTGAACAGCTGACATGCATCAAAAATGTCATTGTTTTAAAAACCAAATTGTGCATCCTGAGTTGTGTAAAGCTTGGAAACCTGTTGATATACATTTAGCTTTCCATTTTGCAACAGAAAACTTGTAACAATTTTTAGGTACTGTTGATCCAGAAAAAAAAAAAAAAAAGCATGATGGAAAAAAATAAAGGACAATTTTCCTTGGTGGGGATGGGGTCAGGGAAAGCATAGAAAGAATACTAGGTATTCTAGATACTGGGGTGGCCATGCAGGTTGGAGCAAATAGTTATCAAATCATTTTACTTCTAATATCTGTAATCATTTTCATGTATTTGTGGTTTACATGATCGCCCTTTTCTGTTGTTGTTGTTAGGTGCCATCGAGTTGGTATCTGACTCATAGCGACCCTCATAAGGTTTTCAATGGCAGACAGTTTCGGGATTGCCTTGGGAGTGGATTGCCAGGTCCTTCTCCCATTTTTGCGATGCTGGGAATTGAACTCGGGACCTCAGAGACTGCAACGCAGCACTCTACCAACAGAGCTAAATCCAAGCCTGCCCTTTTCTGTAGTTATAGAATATTTATGTTAATATTTCATAGATTATCAGTCATTCTCATACATTAGATATTTAGATTCTTCTTTACTTCCCTCCTTCCTTCATTCCTTCCTTTATTTCTTCATTATTTTCTTCTTTTCTTCCTCTCCTCTTCTTCCTCCCCCTCTCCTCCTCTTCTCTTTCTTCTTCTTGCTCCTCTTCCTCTTCCTTCTCCTTCTTCTTCCTTCTTAACTTTGATGGATTGAGGTCTCCTTTTTAAGACCCTAGACATAGGGGTGTTGGAATTATTGGTTCAGCAAAGTTAGATGACTAAAGATTTGGCTTACCTATCATGTCTGAGTTAAGCCCTATAGATGTTGTTGTTGTTGTTAGGTGCCATTGAGTCTGTATCCGACTCAAAGTTGACCCTCATAGGGTTTTCAATGGCTGACTGTTTTGGGATTGCCTTGGGAGTGGATTGCCAGGCCCTGCTCCCATTTTTACGGTGCTGGGAATTGAACTTGGGACCTCAGAGAGTGCAGCGCAGCGCTCTACCAACTGAACTAAATCCCAGCCCAAGCCTATATATAGGGAAATGGTTAAATATGTCCTGTCTTTTTGTAAAAAGGATCTAGTCAGGGGCTATCTAAGAGATGAGTCATTAGGAACAGAAGGAGAGCTACTCATTTGGGAGAGAGACTATATATAAAGAGTTTTTAAAGGAAGTGTCCCTTGAAGATAGGCATCCCTCATTCATTTAGGAACTTGGGAGTCAGGCATAGGCATACAGCCTGGCTCTTAGTGACTGTTGAAGGTAGGAGATGGGGGTGGGGGAATCAGGCATGGGCATCCCATGACAATAGAGAAACCGTAGTACAGACACAATAGGCATTTTAGAATTAAATGGTCTTATTAAGTGGAGAGGGGAATAACTCAAATGGGGGAAAGATGTTACATTCTCAAAGGTGGAGTGGTCTGTAAGGAAAGCTCTGAGGTTATTCGATAAAAACCAGCAAAACATCAACTGTAAGCTTAACTTAAAATAGGAACAAACAAATAAACAAACAAACCTTGTTGACCAAAAGGTATAGAAAAGTAGGTATAGTCTTCTAGCCTGGAGCAGAGGTGCATACATTGAGGAAAGCTGGAAGCCTAAAGGAGGAAGAATTTCATGGTTTAACCCTAGGAAGGGGAGTTTATGTTTTAAAGTAAATCTAATTATAATTGAAAAATTTAAGAATGAAGTCATGAATTGAGTTTCAATGTCCATCATCTGTTTTGGTCCTTGTAGTACTAGGAAAGGGACTGTGGAAGAACAAGCTGGAAGGAAAGAGAAGTTCAGTTTGTCTCAGCTGAAGGAAATGATGTGAAAGATGGCCAGGCTTCCAGGTTTAGGAATGTCCCAAGAAATGGCCAGTTTCTTGGGAATGTTTGTCTTGAGGAATGGCCTTTCTCCCAAGATTGCCTGAATCTCAATTTGGAGAACTCAGCTTGTCTGAGTCCCCAGGGAGGGAGAGGGTATCCCTGAGTGCAGAGCGTACGAACAGAGCAAACTTGGAGGAAGCTGTGGTCCATAAGCAGTTACAGGCTATGCCCCTATGCAGGGCAAATTTGAGGCACTGGGTTTTGTCCCAGACTCAGAGAATGGAGAGGGGGCACAATGGGACCTGGGATGACTGGATTGCTTCAGCCCCAGGCAACTTTGGCAGAGGGCTGCTGAGGAGGCAGGCCCATTTGCAGACCAAGGGAAAAGGGGGAAAGCTGCCCCAAGTGCTGCCAGGGGAGCAAAATTGTCCCAGGGTGAAATGAGTTGCTGTTAGGGTTGTTAAAGGGAGACAGACTGGGCAGAGTTAGCAAGGCTCCTAGTGGAGAAGTTGCAGGAGAATCACAGGAAGGTGCAGCCACTTTGAAGAGTAAAACTCTCTTTTTTTTCAGTCTGTGAAACCTGAAAACAGAACAGAAAGAATGCATAGGAGAAAGCATAGCCCTTTGGCGCAAAGGCCTGTGTGTGAGCATCCTATGCTGGGATCCAGAGGGCTGGGGGCGCATGAGCTGCTTTGGGAAGTCTCCCCTGCATGGTGAGGGAGTTGGCTCTGGAGCTAGCAATGGAATCTCTGGAGAGGGTAAAACATTTTTTTACCTTGGAATTAGAAGCAGAGGGTGAAGTAGTTTGGGAAAGAGAAAACATTGAGCTGGTATAGCTTGGGAGAAGGCAGGCGTGAAGAGGGCAAAGTTTATCCCAAAACAGTAGGCAAGGGAAGAAGGGGGGAAAGAATGCTTTCCTGCTGTGGTGGTAAGAGGGGCCCTGGGTGTGGCTAAGGGAAGGTCCTGGCTATCACTCAGGCCTTGCCTGTGTCCCATGGAGGTTGGGTGGCAACAGCCTAGAAGCTGTTTTAAAGGATGCATAGGGCAGGGCAAGCAGCCCTCAGAGGGCAACAAGCTGATGCTATTACGTTGGATTGCCCGGAGTTTGCTAGTTAGCAGCAGCAGCAGCAGTGAGAGGAAAGAGGTGTGGTATGGCCCACACAGCAAGTAAGCCTAAATCCCTAGTTCTCCAGATTTGAGCCCTGGGCCATGCTGCAAGGTGGAGGGGGAAAGGAGTTAAAATTGTCAATTCCCCTTACGTCTGGCCTCGTGGCTGTTGGCTATAAGCATACAAACAAGAACAGAGAAAAGAATGGGCTTACATATGTTATACCATGAAGGAGGGTAACCCAGGAGAAATGAATAGGAAAAAGGAACCTTATCCCCCTAAAAGCAAGGGGTGGAGGTTAAGGCTGAGATAAGTCACAGAAGATATAAAATGAAAGGCCAAAATAGGAATGAAGGGGATTTTTGGAAAAGTATCCAGGGAAGAGAAAGAACTTTCTCTTTTCTTTTTCCATATAGCTTGGAGGCAACATTGAAATCCTGGATCATGCCCAGTTCTCGTTATACCTGCATGCAACCATGTGTGCACAGTGGTAGAAGGGGCTCTGGGGCTTAATTTAGGGCAGGGCAAGCATTTGGGATTCCCTCTCACAACATTAAGTGGCAGCTACATGGTGGCAGAAGCCCAGAGGGGTGGACGTCCTTTGAGTTTGAATTTTAGCCACCATGTGGGCCAGCACCAAGGGAGTGAGAGGGAGAGGATGTTCCCATGAGTTCTAAGGGGAGACCTCTAGGGAAGAGAAAGCATCCCTTGTTGTTAGTGTTGTTAGGTGCCGTCGAGTCTGGTCTGACTCATAGGACTGTGTGTACAACAGAACAAAACACTCCCTGAGTCTGTGCCAGGCACACAGTCATACTTATGTTTAAGCCTGTTGTTGTAGCCACTGTATCAATCCATCTAGTTGAGGGTTTTCCTTTTTTCATTGACCTGCCTCTTTGCAAAACATGATGTCCTTCTCCAGGGATTGGGCCCTCCTGAATACATGTCCTAAATATGTAAGATTCAGTCTAGCCCCTTGCTTTCAAGGAGCAATCTGGTTGCACTTCTTCTAGAACAGATCTGTTGGTTCTTTTGGCAGTCCATGGTATATTCAATATTCGTCTCCAGCACCATAATTCAAAAGCATCAATTCTTCTGTTTCCCTTATTCATTGTCCAGCTTTCAGGACCATATGATAGAACTGAATATACCATGGCATGAGTCAGGTGCAGCTTTGACTTCAATGCGACATCTTTACTTTTCAACACTTTAAAGAAGTCTTTTGCAACAGCTTTTCCCAATGCAATGCACTTTTTGATTTCTTGGCTGCTACTTCCATGGTTGATGATTGTAGAACCAAGTAAAGCAAAATTGTGGACAGCCTCAATCTTTTCTCCATTTATTGTGAAGTTGCATACTGACCTAGTTGTAAGGATTTTTGTTTTGTTGATGTTAAGTCACAACCTGTACTGAACTGCTATGTTCTTTGATCTTCATCAGTAAATGTTTCAAATCCTCTTCACTTTCAGCAAGCAGAGTTGTGTCATTTGCATAACGCAGGCTGTTGATGAGTTTTCCTCCAATCCTGATGCTGCGTTCTTCATAAAGTCCAGCTTCTCAGATTACTTGCTCAATGTAGAAATTGAAGCCATATGGTGAAAGAACACAACCCTGATGCACACCTTTCTCAACTTTAAACCAGGCAATGTTTCCTTGTTCTGTTTGAGTGACTGCCTCCTGCTCCATGTACCGATTCCTCATCAGTACAATGAAGTGCTCTGATATTCCCATTCTTTGCCGTGTTATCCATAATTTGTTGTGGTCCACACAGTCAAATCCCTTTGCATCGTCAATAAAACATAGATAAATACCTTTCTGGTATTCTTTGCTTTCTTCTAACATCCATCTGACATCAGTTCCTGGCTCTCTGCCCTCTTCTGAATCCAGCTTAATTTTGTGGCAGTTCCCTAGTGGAGGGAAAAACCCAGGCAGGAGAGAATGGAGAAGTGTGGAAATGTCTCAAGTCTTAGGGTACGTAAGGTTAGAACAGCCCGATTCCCAGGGGGACTTTGGGCATTTATAAGGGGTGTAGCTTAGTTGGTCAAATGCTTCTTTGCACTCTGAGGCCCTGGGTTCAATTTCTAGCACTGCAAAAATTAGAGAAGGATCTGAAAGCCCTCTCCCACAAAACAATCCCAATACAATCAACCCTTGAAAACCCTGTGAATAGCAGAGAAGCACTGACATAGTGCTGGGCATGACACAGTGTTGGGTAGTGTTTCGTCTGTTGTATATAAGGTTGCTATGAGTTGGACCCAATTCCATGGCACCCAACAACAACAGATCGTCCGCATGGGTGCAGGACTACCTGTCAGACCTTCTCCTTTTTCTTTCTTTTTTTATTTTTTGAGTTTGGGGAGAGAAGAGGGGAAGTGGGGAGGAGAATTGGATATCCAAGGTTGTCCTGTGCAGACTGACAGGCGGCAGTTTCAAAAAGGAAGGCTGAAATGTTATCAGAGGGTTTATAGGAAGGTGGAGGCTTTATGTTGGGTAGGGGACTGAAGTACAGGAGGGGCTGTGTCAAGAATGTGGAGGATGAAATGGGCTTTACAGGGAGGGGAGTATGGAAGGAGCCTTGGTGATAGAAAAATACTGAACTTAAGGAATCTGCTCCATTCCATTAAGGTGGGGGAAATTATCTAAATCAGTTGAAGTATTATACTGAGAGGTTCCAGTTTCTGGCCAGATTGAATTATACTTGGTTCAGTTTGTACTGGGTCCAAATGGAGGTTTAGTTTTAGATTGGATACCTAGGGGCTTTAAAGTAGTCAGAAAGCCACCCAAAGGAATCTCCTTCTGGGGAGATGAAGATCCTGCTTCCGTTTTTAATGGGGGAAGTATAGAAGGCAGGTTTGAGTGTCAGGCATCCTTGAGACCCTGGACGTTGCCAGATAAATGGAGGGTGGTCAGAGGAGAAAGGGCATCCCCAATTTTCTACGGCACCCTAAGCCCCTTGGGGAGAGGTGATCTTAGATTGGGCTGGGCATCAGGACTTAGGGAAAAAATGGAAAGGAAGGGAGATGGCTAACCCAGACAGGAGGGGAGTGTATTGAAGCAGGAGTGTCAGAGGATTAAAGGGAAAGTCGAGTACTCACCGACTGATGTTGGAAAGTAATTCTCTATGGAGGTCAGAGCTTGTGAGCTGGTTCCTGTGATGTCCTCTGGTGTGATGGAAATCAGAGTTCAGGCATTAAGAAGCGGAACATCACCAACTCCTGGGTTCAGCACAAAATGATAGGACTGTCTGCTGGGGCAGTGGTCCACAGACAGGAGAGAGGGACAACCTCTGATTTGTAGTTGTTGTTATTGTTGTTATGTGCTGTCGAGTCGGTATCTGACTCATTGCAGGCCCTGATCTGTAGAGGAACAGGTTTATTCAGGGCAAGTACAGAGGGGAAAGGGGAAAAGAAGCTGGACAGCAGTTTAGGAAGGGAAGGAAATAGGTACTGCTACTTTATTTTTTGTTATCTTGAGCCAGGGTCTCGATAAGTAATTCAGGTTCCCTCTGGCTTTGAACTTGCAATCTTCCTACCTCTGCCTCCCAAGTCACTGTTATTATAGATGGGTGCCACCTAGCCTACCTTCTTTCTTCTTGTTTCTGATAGTGCTGCTTTAAATGTCTTGTACTAATTCCTGTTGTTTTCCTTTGGATTATTTCCTTGGGATGATTCTCAAAGTAGAATTTACTGAGTCAAAGATAACGACAGCTTACATATTATATACAGAGGTTGGCACAAAATGTATACACATTTGAAGAAAGGAAAAAATGGTGTTAAAATTGTAATAGTCAGCCGGGCGCGGTGGCGCACGCCTGTAATCCCAGCGATCGCAAGTTCAAGACCAGAGGCAGTCTGCATAATTTAGCAAGACCCTGTCTCAAAAAGTAAAAAATGGGCTGGGGGTGCAGCTCAGTGGTCCAGCACTTGCAGAGCATGCAAACACCAGGCCCTGGGTTCAACCCCCAGTACTGGAAAAAAAAAGTAATAGTCAATATATGCCAATAACAAAAAATGAATACAAGTTACATATGACTCCTCTAATTACAAGAGGTGCTCAAGTGCTTACCATAACAAGAAGCAGGACTTCTTGCTGTGCCAGGTCTTCTAGATCTTTCACTTTGTACATCACACACAGTAGTATATATCTCAAACTTACCAAAATGCATGTAGTTGGTAGAGGTGTTGGAGGTTCTGTTGCATACTTATGCCTCTTGGTCATTGTACTTCCACAGATTTAAAATACCACCTCACAATGGTCTTACACTCCTAGAATGACAGCTATGTTTCTGCCATTTTCTTTGACTGTCCTGCCTGTCTCATGGTAAAGCTATTATTGTTTGATTAATGTCATCTTTTGAGCAAATGTCATACTACACATTGCTATCATAATTTAACTTCAAAAAGTAATACATAGATAACATTTATTAAAATGTGTATGCATTTTTGTCACCCTTGGCATATATAGTTATATATTTCCAGGTTGCATTCAGGAAAGCTTAGGCCAACTTATTGTATTCCCACTGACATGAAAATATATCTCCATGTTTAATCAAGACTTTGTTTTCTATGGAAAGTGTCAGGCCAAAACTTCTGCCTTGGAAAATAAACCAGTCTATTAGGTAATAGGGTCAATCCAAGAAGGTAACAGTACCAGATATTGAAAAGGAGTTCAAGCTGACAAAAAGAGACTAGTTACAGTAATGACTAAAATTATGCTGAGAGACAGATGGGGCTATAATTGTATGGGGACTGCAATGGTTGGCCACAAAGGACCTGAGGACAGGAAAATAAAACTCAGATTCACCTACTGGAATATGTAGAAAGTGAGTTCTTGTCCAAAAATGACTGGCCAAGACCCAAAAAACATAACCAGTACCAAAATCTGGGACTAGCTAAGAGATATGTGGGAATGTGACATCAGGAAGCAAAGCTTTTGTGTCCTCTAACCTTGGCCTGGTTGGGTTTCTCTCATTTTTATTTTTTGTAAGTTAATAGTTATATAATGATAACTTTAAATGTTGTTTCATTGCCCTGTCATGTTGCACATCTTCCCAGGTTCATTTCCTTGGACCACTTGTTTAAGGAAATGTGGGTATTCACTTTTTAAAATTATATGCCATGGATAATAACCTTTTTCAGTTACATTTGTCACATTTGAATCTTCTGCATTCTTTCTCTCCTGGATATTTTATCATGTATTTGATCTATTTGGAATTATAGTGATTTTTGAAAATGTGTGTGACAACTCTTCTACTCAGGGGGATGGGGATTATAAAGCTATTTCTCTTCCAGTTGGAGAGAGTAAAAAGAGTAGTCTGTTTTCTTCTACATTTTCACTCTTTAGCCTACATTTGTGGTACTAGAGTAAGGGTCTAAACTTAGTTCTTTGCCTTCCTGTTCTGGCTCTCGGTGTTCACTAGTACTTTCTCCCTCTGTAGTAGGAGCTTCTGGCTTGTCATGTCCCTCCCTTTATATTTATTTCTGAGTTCTATTTTGAGTTTTCTTTTCTCTTTCAACTAATACTGTATCTTTTTTAAGGAATAATTTTTCTTCTGTACACATTTTTAGAATTTGATAGTTTGAAACTATTATTATAACTTCAATGTTTTTCCTTTGGTGTTTTTGCCTACTTTTCCAACATATGTTTTAGTACCAATATCAAGTTCTGTAAAATCAGTATTTTATTAAATCTACATAATAATTTAGGGAATGCTGTCATCTTTACTATATTTAGTTTTCTCAGCATGGAGCAAATTATATTTCTCCATTTATCCATCTTTCTTTAATTCTGCTGTCAGACTTTATGTCATCTTTGAATAAGCCTCTAATTTTCTGATTTAAATTAATACTTATTGAAATTTTTGTCAGTATTATAAATGGGGTCTTTTTATTGCATTCTAGTTATGGCCCATAGTATATAAGCTTGTAGTAGTTTCAAGTAGATTTTTGTCCTGCAATTTGACTGAAATCATCTGTTAACACTAGTTCTTTCAAGTTGATTTTATTGAATTCTGTAATCATATAACTTTATAACTACATGATATAGAACTGTGTTGTATATAAAATATATTTTTCTTTTATTCCTATGTTTATATTTTTTAATTCTTTCTCTTTTCTGATACTTAATTGCACATTCAGTCATATAACTACCCTTACTTCCCTGAGAACTTGGATATAAAGGAATCAGATTATCCTGTGAAAGTTGTAGATAGCACATAAATGGAATAAGACATAAACATGCGATATTCTCTTTAGGAGATGAAATGGATCTCAGGTGAGCAATATTAGATCGCTTGACTGTGTTCATTTATCTAAAGGAAGAACATATAAAACCTAAGCTAAGGAAAGGTTAGAGAAGAAAGGTTAAAACGTTGAAATTTGGCAGTAACTGGAATGTGGGATCAGTTCAACATTATCCAAAATAAAGGATGGTTTTGCCAGTGAAATTTGAATAATCTGAAAGTGGAGGCATATGCAAGAGGATACAGCTTCCAGACTTTAAGTACTTTTGGTATTCCCATTGGTCTCACTGATAAGGCTATACCTAGGGTGAGACTGGTGTATCAGGCTCTATTAAAATGCAGTTATTCTGTCTCCTCTTATACTGACCCTTGCTCACTCAGAAAGCAACATACGGGGTTTCTTTTCCTCATAGAAAGAAAGTCCACTGACATTAGGGGCTTAGAGTATTCTATTCCTTGTGACTGTGATTTAGCATTATAAAGTAATAGACTGACGTTATGGTGACCATATATACTTAGAGTATTTTAGTACCTAATTAATTTTTCATAGCAAATTGACTTCATTCTGATCGTATGTCACCTCACCTACCTGTGAACCATAGCTCTGTATGTGGTGTGCAGATGGAACCAAGTTTCTGGGCCCCAGAGGCTCAAGTCCAAACTCTTAATTCTACTAAGAACACAGACTATCCCTCTGAAGCCTCCTAAAGAGCCTAAGAAACTGGTTGTAGTGCATTTGTACTCTATACTTTCCTTCTTCATGTGATGAATTATATTGTTTTCCTTGTGTCCATTCATGCAGTCCAACAACAATTCTCCTTGTTCATAGTGGAAAATTATTTTAGCATGTTTTTCATTCTGTTTATTAAGGTTTTTATTTAGCCATCAGAGCCATGCTAATAAAAATTGGACACATCTTGTCTATTTTTGGAAAATAAAACCAAATTTGCCTCATGAAGTAAATTGGGAAAAAGGACATTCTTATCTATTTTTGGAAATCTTGAAAACATTCTCCAACAAACTCATTGGCTATAGATACCTTTTAAAATAGTTACGGTAATTCCTAATAACATTTATTTCTGTTATAAATTAATAACTCAGCTTTCCTATTTCCTGATACCTCCTATAATTTTGAATTTTTATCTAGTTCCACTTAATAACTAAATTTACTAGCATATAACCCAGCTTTACAATGACCTAATTTTGTAAAAATCTTATTTCTAACTTATAGTCTCTTTTCCCCCCTTCTTTTTTTGGAAAATGTTGGTGGGATACAGAATAATACAGCATTGGCTTTTTCCATTATGCAACTATTACATCACTTTTGGTTACACTTTTATCAACTTACAAAGTTAATGGAACCTTTTGACTAGTATGTAGTAAAACTTATATGCATATTTGGGTTATAATCTCCTATTTTTCCCATGTACTCAATGAAGTTACATCCTTTACACTGAGATTACCCTCTTTCCCTTTATCCCTCTACAGTGATTCTCTTCCTCATCCCACCTTCTGCAATCTTTGCTTCCATTTGCTAGTTCCCCCCTTGTTTTTTCTACTGTTTATATTGTCCCTTCTTCACTAAGTTTAATTGTGCATTTTCTAACATATAGTCTTGATTTAATTGAATTTTTCTCTTTTCTGGATTGATGCATGTACATAGCTTGTTTATTTTTCTGCTCTTATTTTTTTTCTTTTTGTCTTTTATAATGTTGATACTGATTCCTGGCTCTTTTACCAAGTTCTTTAAGATGGATTATTTATTTATTTATTTAGGTGTTGCTGGGCATCAATTCCATGGCCGCAGGCCTTGCACATGCTAGGCCAGTGCTCTACCCCTGAGCTACACCCGTGGCCCCTGAAGAGACTCTAATTGTTTTTCTTTCTTTCCTTAGTAATATGGACAATTGGAACATATTTTTCTTTATAAGGTCTGAGTCTCCTGAAGATGGCTGCATGGCTTTTAAGTCTTTTAGCTGAAATACTCTCATGGGTCTAGGTGTTGTCCATTCCTGGTAATCGTGAGTAGATCCTTTTATTTTCTTTTAATCTCCAAACTCAGTAAGTGATTTCATTACCTGTAATTATTTGAACAACAATAATAGGAAGCAAAAACAATAGATATTGGAAAGGAGACCATGGCTAGAAGAGATAAGCTATTACCTTTTGGGATTTTGTGCCTGCAGAGAGACAACAGCCAGGAAGTAGAGATCATAAGAAAGGGCTGGTAAGTGCTATTGGTCTGTGAGGAACACCACTGAATTCAGCCTTCAGGCTGTGTATTTGGCCTGGCCAGCAGGGAGCAGGCTCTCATGAGTCAGCTCTTGCGCTACTATACAATCCTCATGGGCCGGAGGGACCAGACAAGAAACCGATTCCACACAAACAGGCCAGGATTTGCCAACAGAATTTACACACACAGAAAGTTACAGCCAGGAGCCATTTCCAGGGAAACAGGCCAGGCTCAGTATCTACAGCAGGGAACATGTGGCTCAGATAGTCAAAGATGATCTGGGATAACAACAACAATATGGTGGCCATAGGGGTGACCACTGTTACTGAAACCAGCTCTTTCTGCCTTACAATTGAGGAAGTAGGTCCACCAGGTTTTAAATAACATATCCAGCCAGGTTGACATAGCAAGGGAGCCATGACTCTCACTAGTATAACTCCAAAGTCAGTATCATTCTGCTGTAGCATGTTGCCTAGCATCTAACATGCATGGACACATTCACACAAGTCAAATAAGTGACACAGCAGCCCTATGCTGCTGAACCTAGGACAGAGGTTGTCTATTTTACAGGTTGGGTTTTTCATACTTAATGTTAACAAGAACTAACAGGAATATGTTGGCAAGTAGAATGAGGTAGGGCCTTCCAGATTCCTGTCACTGAGACAATTATAATTCAAATGCTCTTCTGCCTAGTTCTCTGCCCCTGTGCTAGAAGTGCTATGGGTAAGTTTATGGAGGAGAGTAAGAGCTGAGAGAAAGTCTCTCTTACCAAGTTGTTAATCAGCACACCTCACTACTATTTATTTGCCTTCCTGGGCTGATGAGGAACCTACAGACCTTGTGAAGTACCCTAGATAGTAAGCTGCAGGATGTGCAGGTGAGCCACCTGATTGTGGGGGAAAATATTTGTTTGTGTTTATTTTTATCTCATCTTCATAGAAGTTCTACTACTTGTGCATGTTTTACATTGTTAGGGATGTTTTAGCACGGTGATTCATGTATATAGCTTATAAATAAATATATAGAAACATATTAATGTGAAGCTCAAACATTTTTTACTGATTGATAAGATTTTAAACATTTGGAGGCCAATGATCTAGAACAATATACCCCCCAACCTGGCTAGGCAAATCATTCTCTGCGTAAGTTAAAGCAAAGAGTCCAGAATTTCCTTGACTAGTCCACACTTGTGGAATTATTAACCTGGGGGAAAGGATCCAGGGATGTGTCTTCTTTAACAAGCATGAGAATTTGAGCTATTATGTTAGGGTATGGTCCCTAAAACCTATGCCATTCATTTGTAGTTGCTGGAAAAAAAATCTTGGTGCTAATTGTTTCAAACAGATCATTGAATACATGATAGCAATTCCTGTAATACTTTGAAGACTGTGAAATTACTTACATGTTTATTGTTTGTAATCCCCGATTGGCACATAATCTCCCCGAGTAGGGCCATTGTCTAGCTCCATTTGTCTCTAGAACTGTACCTGACAGATAGAAATGCCAGTAAATCTTTATTTAATGAATAATAAATAATAAAATCCTTTCCCAATGTGTTTTGTTAATACATGTCTCATCTTTCTCCAAATACTGAAGAAAAAATTGGTTTTAGCTGCCCTGCTGCAAATTTGAATGATCTGATAAAAACCCTTGGTTATTTCGCTGAACTGATTACAGTTTTTTAATGTCCAAAATGCCATTATTTCTCTAATCTTATTATATTTTTAATACCATTTAAGAAAGTAGGGGAAGTTGGAAGGTGATGTGGAGATTCACTTTTATTTTGTTTCTCATTTCAAGTTCCTGTGTCTTTAAGGAAAGGGCTGAGAAACTTGGTCATTCTCCAGATCCAAGAGGAAATGGATTATAGCAGTAGTGCCTTTATAGAGCAGATGTTTTGGTTGGAAAGGCTATCAGCCATCTGACTCATAATAAATCCTCAATTCCAGTAAATTCCCAGTTTTCAGTTACAGTAGGTAGGATGCAGGAAAACAGTGTCTTCCACTTTGGGATCTTTGAACTTTCTTCACATATTACCACTGTTCCTGGTGCATTACAGTGTGCAAGAGGATGAAATATGAGGGAGGTCAGAGAAATTCCAGGAATAGACTCAGTTGGTGTTTTAGAGAGAGACCATTGAGGGTAAACCAAAGCCACTGCCCTCCCTGACCTAGTACTAACAACAAGAAACATAACTGTGCTGCATTTTCCTATAAATTCCTGTGTTAAAACTCATTCCTAAATTATGTTAATTTGACTAATCTATGTTAATTTGAATAATCAAATTGCTGCCTTGCTTCTAATGATCTATTTGCAGCCCACAATTTTTTGTTTTGCTTTGTTTTGATTTGGGGGGAGGGAGTGTCTCTTTTCCTTTTCTGTAGAACTTTGAAAGTAATTACATGGTTCTCATAGGATATCTTTCATTTTAGAGTATTTGTATATGGGGGAGTTTACTTAATATATGTAAGCATCTCAAAATTCTAGTCAGGTTGTATAGCCAGTGTTCCTGATGAATAAATCAGAATTACAGAGGGGACATTACATGTGTATTGTGAGCTTGATTGAGAAAATTATTATTGACTTAGCATCTCATTCTCCTGCCCCTGCTGTTCTGTAACATCAGTTTCTGTCCGACCATCACTAAGGTGGGAAGAATGTCAGAATCTTCACAGGGATGAAGAATTTGAGGCTCCTTCGCCTATTTCTTCTAGTCCAGGGCCAGGCTCTGTGTTCTGAACGTTCTTAGGAGTTCCAAGTAAAACATTAGAAGTTTGAGAGTCAGAAGTTCACTTGTCTCGAACTCCTAATATTTCCATGGTTGGCCTTTGACTTTCATTATCCAACATCAAATTATTTGCAAGTAGTTATATTTAGCACTATACTCTTGTGTCATTTGTTTTCTCCATTTTTAGCTGATTAAGTGGTCATCATAAATTCCATTAGCTCATTTAACACAGTGCATTTAACAAAGTACTTTTTACCTTTGCATGCTAAGGCACATTTAAAAATGTTCAGCGTTGCTGTGGCATCTCTTTAGTGAGAAAAAATAGAGTAGAAGAAATACTGGTCCTGAATTCACCCTCTGATGACATAGCCCATATTCAGGAGAGTTATGGTAAGAGGGAAGAGGCAGAAGATTCTGACTTCAGAATAAAGAAGAGAAGGCAGAAACAGGTGGTTCTCTGGGAATTTGTCTCATTCATCTTTGTCTCTCTTACAATGAGCAGCATGCTTCCTTGTACCTGGGGACGTCCTGGATTGCAGTGGGAAAAGCATGGGCTGTGATCAGGATGATGAAATGTGTTTCCTGATGCCCCATTTACTAGTTGAGGACTCTGAACATTTTGCTTAGTATCTTTGATAAATCTGTAAGTCTGGACGGCTGAGGGGATACTAGTCATATCATGATGGGTTGTTGGTGATTAAATTAAGGTATGGTATAGAGTACCCAGACAGAAATCTTTGGATGTCAAATCTTAACTTCACGATTGGGAGAAATCAGCCTCTCCAGGTAGATTTCTGTGACCAAAGTTGGTGAGATTCCAAATTTGGGGAAAATAGTAATATCTGAGTGAAGTTCTAAACCCATATTATCATCTGAGAACCATACAAATTTTATTATGCAATGAAATATAAATGTGGTCCGTGCAACTTTAAAGCATATATAAGGAGTATCTTTTTGTTTGTTTGTTTGTTTGAGACAGTATCTCATTATGTAGCCTAGGCTGGCCACAGACTCTTGAACCTCCTGCCTTAGCCTCTCTGAGTGCTGAGATTAGAGGTGTGTGCTCTGGCATATGGCAACATTCACAACATTTTCAAAGATTAAAGGCCAGTTATTTGGTAGACTCTCAATTTGGGTTCTGTCATGACTGGATTCCATGTGTGCATTGGTGGCAGGGGGTCATAGAAGTGAGGCTGCATTTTCCTCCTGCCTCTTCTCAAATAGAACACCATATCCATTTGCCTCGTTGCTAATGATGTCTTCATGTTCATCACTTGTTTTAGGTAGTGTTGGCCACAGTATTTATCTCAAATGTCCCCCTAGAGGCCCTTGGGCTGATGGCCTGGTCCCCAGTCCATAGTGCTACTACAAGGTGGTGGAGCTATTAGGAGGTGGGGCCTTAGTGAAAGGAAATTAGGTTGTTGGGGAGGATATGTCCTTGAAGGGGATACTGGGACCTAAAACTCTCATTCTTTCTTTCTCTCTGTTTCCTGGACACCATGAGGTAAATAGGCCTTCTGTACCCTGAGCTGCTGCTGTGATGTATAATTGACCATGGACCGAAGCCACTGAAACTCTGAACCAAATTAACCTTCCTCCTCATAAGTTGATTATCTCAGGCGTTTGTCGCAGCAACAGAAAGCTGACTGACATGATGTGTATTAGGCACTCTCCTGTAAAGTTATTTTCTGTCTTTTCCATTTGTAAATATTTTACGGGAAGGACTTTGAGACCACATAAATGTCTCATTTTTCATTAACCTTTAATGTATTTACTTATAGCAATGTGAACTCATGATTTCCTATTTTATTTAATGAGTTATAGTTGCTATCATTATTTGGATATTACAGTATTGCTTCTATAGCTGTATGGGATTTGTATTAGTCAGCTGTCATTGCTATAGCAGAAAAACAAACTAAAACAAATTAATGGAGGAAAGAGATTTATTGAGGGTTCACAGTTAGGAGATGAGTTCATAATGGTGGTGGGACAGGCATGGCAATGGCAGGAGGTAGGGCCCATGGAACATGACCGTACATTTTTGTGAGCTGAAAGCAGAAAGAGAACAGAGCCACAGATCAGGGATAAAAATCCTCCAAAGGCCTGCTCCCAGTAACTCTCTTCCACCAAGCTAGACTTACCTCTCCAATTTTCACAACCTCCCAGGACAGCACTGTAAGCTGGGAACCTCATGTTAGAGCACAGACCTTTGGGGGACACTTTATATTCAAACCATGATAATATTGAACAACCATTTTCATGCTGAAGCCTCCAATTCCAACTCAGTACACTGGACTCATTCCTGTTTCTCCCTCTGCACATATTTGTAGCTTTTTTCCTCTAAAAGCAATAAATCTGATTCTTATTATCCTATATGTCTTATTATAACATAATGTATGGGATATATACGTTGTTGTTGTTGTTAGGTGCCGTCGAGTCGATATCCGACTCATAGCGACCCTCTGTACAACAGGGGAAACACTATTGTCAGTGCTTCTCTGCTGTTCATAGGGTTTTCAATGGCAGATTGATTTTTGGGAGGGGGTTGCCATCTCCTTCTCCCAAGCCTACAGCTTCTGGTGTTCCCAGGCGGTCTCCCATCCAGGTACTAACCAGGCCCGACCCTGCTTAGCTTCCAAGATCTGACAGGATCAGATGCCACAGGGCTATGGCTGCAGGCGGGACATATATATGTGTATGTATATCCGGTTCTTTGCTTCTTCCATTATTGCTGCCCCCTGTCCCCAAGTGGGCACCTCCCTCATTCTGCTTGGGCTCTGCCATGCTGCCCCAAGTTGCCTTTCTATGCGGACATTCTTCCCACTCTGTTCTGGGCCACTGTAGAGCTCCCTCCTCTACCCTACATTCAGCTCTTAGGATACTGTAAGCAGCTAATCATGTCACTACCCACTTTGTAATCCCTTTTCAGGTCATCTTAAAGTAAGCTCCTTAACAAAAATATATCAAGATTGTCATGGAGTGGCCCTTACACTTGTCCAGGTTCATCTTTCACCCTTCCTCCCTGTTGTCCAATGATTTAGTCTTCCTGAATGGTCCTTGATTGTGCCATGTGCCTTCATACCTAAGTGTCTTTCCTTCTACTTCTTTTACTTTTTATTTCCTTAGACTGCTTGGATTCCTTCCATTTAATGTTACCTGCGTCTTGAAAAGCCTTACATGATACCCAGTTTTACCCTCTTAGCACATTTGCTTTGTCCTGCCATAAGGATGCACTGCTGTTATAATACACTTCTGTTGTAAGGGTTTTAACCTTAATGGTTAGTTTACTTATTTCCTTTTTCCACTTGACTGTTTAGGTTTTTTTTAAACTTTTTCTTTTGTGGTACTGTGGGTTGAACTCAGGGCCTTGCACTTGCATGCTTTCCAAGTGCTGTACCACTGAACTACACCCCCAGCCCATTTTCTTATTTTTTTGAGACAGTCTCACTAAATTATTCAGACTGCCTCTGGTCTTGAACTTGTGATCTTCCTGCCTCTGCGACTATTAAGGTTTTCAGGACATATATCCTTAGTGTCTCTGAGGTGTTGTCCAGAACATAGTGGAGTATTAATACAGGTGCATACAATGAATGAGTGGATGAATTTGAATCCCAAGGTGAGCTTTGAAGGCACACTCAATATACTAGGAGAATGGAAATAATTAAAGACAGAAGTTAAAGATCAGAAACTTAACTTGCCTAGGCTGACAATGATAGTTGGGTCTAGCCATGATTTGTCTGAGAAGGTCTTTTTGTTTCCTTTTGTTGTTTGTTTTAGCATAGTTTTGTTTGTTTTTAGCATAGTTTATGGAACCTACTTTGGATTGTTACACAGGTTTTCTTGTGTACTCACCAATATTTGATTGGGCCTATTGATTATAGGCCCAAGAAAACATGTTAAGGGCCCAATGTAGTCTGCTATCCTAATTACATTCTTTGACACCTATGTAGTATAATTTTTTTTAGTAAATTGAATCCACAATCCTGTGTGAATTAGAAATGTTAAGCTGTTAATAGCTTCCCTGAAGAAATACAACTTGTGAGAATACTTGGATACTTAACATCATCATTATGCATCGTGAAATGTCACAATTCCTCTTCATAAGCGCAACACTGAAAATAGTCATCAATTGATCTATCTTAAACCCACTATTAGTTTAGAAATTAAAGAAATATTCTTCACTAACCCAGGCCAATCATAGTCTAACTCAATTTATACTTCCTCTAAATCTAGCATCAGCACTTCTATAATTAGTAAAGTTCTAGCAAATCCACCTACTCAAGAGTTATGCTAAGTCCAACATTTATAGTTTTTCATTTATGGAGCTATTAATATAATGTGTTTTTCCTCATATGAATATTTCTACTCTTCATAACTCACTGTAGAGACACTTTTGATCTATTCTTCCTCTTTTGGATCTTACGTTTCCTTTTTGATTCATACAGACCTCATTTAGATAGTGACAAAGAGTTTTCAAAGCAAATTTGGGTATAGCAGAATGATGTAGTATAAAAAAGCATTGCGGCAGAAATCAGCAGGCCTGAGTTTGGGTTTCAGCCCTGTGACTAATTAGCTCTACATATAGGATAAATCACTTCCCTTAACTCGGTATCTCTATAAATCTGTGGGTGTTGCAATCAATGGTTACATTTTTTTTTTTAATGTACTGCAAATGTTTTTACAAACAAAATCTTTCTCCTAGCACTCATTCTATAGAGTAGATAGAATAGTAGCCTTTCCATCCTAGGTGGAGACCAGGGGCCTGGAAGCCTGCCTGTTTGGTTTTCTCTGCACTGTTCTTAGGAGAACTCAAGGTACATGATTCCTAGTTCTCCTGAGAATACAGGGTACTGATCTCTAAGGCCTTTTTTACCTATAACATTTTCTTATTTTATCTATCCTTATTCTTGTCATGCCTGCAACTATACCACTGTGGTGTCCAATCTGTCAGATCTCAGAAGCTAGGCGGGATTGGACCTGGTTAATACTTGGATGGGAGACTGCCTGGGAACACCAGGTGCTATCGGCTTGGGAGAAAGACCTGGCAATTCACTCCCAAAAAACAATCAGCCATTGAAAAACCCTATAAATAGCAGAGAAGCACTGACAGTAGTGTTTCAACTGTTGTACATAGTGCTGCTATGAGTCAGACACCGACTTGACGACACCTAACAACAATCCTGGTCCAATCCACTGTCACAATTTTACTGGATATCATTGATCCAAAGGGGACAGTCTCACCAGTGCCACCACTGTCCATCTGGCCCCTTTCTTTGGCTCTTGCAGAGCATATGTATGTGACCAGTAAGAGTATTTGAGAAGTTTCTTACTGTACTTTGCACTTTCCACTATGATTCTTCCTCCATTTTACCTAAATTTTTGAAGTTAGCTATAGAAACATATTCTTTTTCTTTTCACAAAGCTTTTTTGTGGTATAATACACATAACATAAAGAAAGATTTGCCATCTTTATCATTTTTAACTGGACAGTTCGGTGGTATTAAGTATATTCATAATGTTCTGGAACCATCCCCAGTATCCATCTCCAGAACTCTTTTCATTTGTGAAACTGAAGCTTTGTACCCATTAAACAATTCCCATTCTCTTCTCCCTGCAGCTCCTGCCTACCATTCATTCAATTTTCTGTCATTATGATTTTAACTACTCTAAGTACTACATATGGGCTGGGATTTAGCTTAGTTGGTAGAGAGCCGCTCTGCAGTCTCTGAGGTCCCGAGTTCAATTCCCAGCACCACAAAAATGGGAGAAGGACCTGGCAATCCACTCCCAAGGCAATCCCCTCCCAAGGCAATCCCGAAACGGTCAGCCATTGAAAACCCTATGAGAGTTGCTATGAGTCAGATACTGACTTGACGGCACCTAACGACAGCAACAACAAGTACTACATGGTCTTCAGTCATAGCACCTTGGTATCCTATCCTGCCTGATCTCGGAAGCTAAGCAGGGTCAGCCTGGGTAGTCCTTGGAGGGGAGACCACCTAGGAATGCCAGGTACTGCAGGCTATGGAGAAGGACCTGACTATCCACTCCCCAAACAATCCACCATTGAAAACCCTATGAATAGCAGAGAAACACTGACAATAGTGCCAGGCATGGCAGTGTTGGAGAGTGTTTCATTCTGTTGTACATAGGGTTGCTATGAGTCGGACCTGACTCGATGGCACCTAACAACAACTACTACATGTAAGTGGAATTGTACAACATTTGTCTTTTTGTGCCTGACTTATTTCATTTAGTATAATCTCCTCAAGGTTCATCCATGTTGTAGCATATGTCAGAATTTTCTTCCTTTATAAGGCTAAATAACATTCAATTGTATATTTGTATTATATTTTGCTTACCTATTTATCTGTTGATAAACATTTGGTTCCTTCCATGTTTTAGTTATTATAATAATGCTGCTATTGAACTTGAGTGCAGATATATTTCTTTTTGAGACTGTGCTTTTAGAGTGTTTTTTGTTGTTGTGTTTTTTTTTATATACCCTGAAGTAGTATTGCTGGATTGTATGGTAATTCTATTTTTAATTTTTTGAGGAACCATATACTATTTTCCATACCACCTATACCATTTTATGCACTCCCACCAACTCTACATAGTAGTTCCAATATCTCTACATCCTCGCCAATGCTTGCTTTCTTTTTTTTGTAGTACTGGGAAATTGAACCTAGGACCTCACACATACTAGGCAAGTGCTCTACCACCAAGTTGCACCCCAGCCCATTTTTTACTTTATTTTTTTTATCTTGAGACAAGGTCTTACTAAGGGGCAGGCTGCCTCTGGCCTCAAACTCACAATCCTCCTACCTCAGCCACCAAAGTCACTGGGATTACAGGTATGTGCCATGGTACTTGTCTGTTTTGTGTATGAGAGTAAGGGGGTATCTCATTGTAGTTTTGATTAATGTAGAGCATCTTTTTGTGTGCTTATTGGCCATTTGTATATCTTCTTTGGAGAAATGTCTACTCAGGTCCTCTGCCTATTTTTACATCAGAAATTTTGTTGTTGGTATTGTTGTTGTTGTCATTGAGTTTTAAGAGTTCTGTATGTATTCTGGATATTAATTCCTCATAGATATAAGATTTGCAAATATTTTCTCCCATTCTATGGTTTGCCTTTCTATTCAATTGATACTGTCTTTTGATCCACAAATTTTTTCATTTTCATAGGATTTGACTGCTCGGTTTTTTTTTCTTTTGTAGGCTATATGCTTATCTTCAAATCCTAAACTTTGCCTAAGATACCTTCCACTCTTCTAGCCCAGTGAATATCACTGTTTGTCTATCTGTATTCTCCCTCTGTTAAAACTTAGGATGATATCTTAGTCCATTGCTTTTCAATTCTTTCTCTATGTTTGCATCCACTTTCCTTTCTTTAGTTGCTAGTCCTCTAAGCCAGTGTTTCTCAAACTTTAATGTGCATACAAATCAACTAGGAATTTGTTAAAATATCCCCCAAATCTGACTGACAATGTTAGTCTCAGTAGCAAGGTTCTAAGGGACACTATCCAGTCATACAAAATTCACTGCATATACTATTCATAAATGTTATGCCACACCTTCTCTTTCAGGCTGCTGTTGTTCCTTTGTCTCAAGGCATTTTGAATTAGATAGCCTGAAATGTAGAAGAGGTAGAACAATCTTTACTGGAAAACTTTCAGAGCTTATAATGTAACATCATGCAAATTGAGAAAGCCAGAGCCTCTATGCTTAACATTTTATCACTTTTAGAAACTGTACTGTTTTCCTTCTTGGGATATCTATTCTCCTCTGCCATAACTCCTGTCTTGTAAAAGCCTAATGCAAAAAACAAACAGAAACCTGAAAAAAATCCCAAACAACCAAGGAGTCTGATTAATTCATTCTGAACACATAGAAACAGTGGATGAGTTTTTCAACCTTTCCTCCTAGGGCTTTTGACCATTAATCATGTTGTACTATCTTATAGAGGCTCATAATGAAGAAGAAAGACTCTTTTCTCATTTTCATATTTTTATATTGACACCTTTGAGGGGGAAAACTGATTCTTGCAATTCTCTTGTTGTTGTTGTTGTTGTTGTTGTTGTTGCTCTTCTTCTTCTTCTTCTTCTTCTTCTTCTTCTTCTTCCTCCTCCTCCTCCTCCTCCTCCTCCTCCTCCCCTCTCTTCCTCCTCCTCTTCCTCTTCCTCTTCCTCTTTTCTTCTTCTTCTCCTTCTCCTTCTCCTTCTCCTTCTCTTCTTTCTTCTTTCATCTTCTTGTGGTTATCACAGTGTCTTGTCCATGGTTGATAAGTCCCAAATGAGTATTCATTTAGCAACACCACATAGTGTGTTGTTTAGATGTTTATTAGCTTTTGTCTTAGGAAATCAGATTTTTTTTATGATTAGAAATGGCAAAAAGATTCCTCTTGACTTTCGATACTACAGGGTTTGATCATTCAGTTAAGTGTACAAGCCTGAATTTTCTTCTTTATTCCAGGGGATTACCTGAACCTGGGGGAAAATGACTTATTTTTCCCAAATTTATACCGACTGATTTATGCTGGAAAGCCAGCTTAATAATTTATATAGATCTCTTCTGTTTCTAGTAGAAGAGTATGCTTGTGAAGTCCATTTTTGGGTCAATAGTTTGCTGGAAAGAATATGTAGTCATTCATACATTTGTTAATCAAATATTGGATTCCTTTTTTGTGGGGGGCAGACTTGAGGGTTGAACCCAGGGCTTCTCTCCCATTGAGCTACACCTCCAGCCCATTTTTTAACCTTTTATTTTGAAACGGGGTCTCACTATGTTACATACTCTGCCTCTGGACTCCAACTCATGATCCTTCTGCCTCAGCCTCCTGAGTCACTGGGATTACAGAAGCATTCCACTGCTCCTGTCTGGGTGCCCATTTTTGTGACAGTTCACATAGTAGGAGTATAAAAATGAATGAAGCACAGTCACTGGTCTTAAGGAACCAAGTCAGATAAATAATAAGACATCATATGTAAATAACCTTGAAACAAAAGAAATAATGAAATATTACCATGTAAAGGGTGGAGTTAAAGAACTAGAGTATTTCAGAGGAGTAAGCATTATACCAGACCATAGGATCAAGAAAGCCTCAGGGGTGGATGTGACATCTTATTTGGACTTTAAAGAGTAGGACCAATTGGAGACGTGGGGTTTCAGGATTCAGGGATAGGGGAAGGCATTCAGGATTGAATGGCAGAGTAGAGACCTAACAGAATAATAGCACAAAGTATGGGAATCTGTTTCAGTTAGGGCCAGTCAGGGAATACAGTAAGAAACATAGCTTGAGGAAGTTTGCAGGCCAGGCCATTATAGACAGGGGAGGGCTTTTGAGGGTAGGAGAAAGGCATATTATTTATACTGCTTCTCATAGCTCATTTTCTACACAGGGCCTTTTCCTATACCCAGTTCCAGACAGATATAGCTTGAACCACCCCCTTCTCTTTTTTTCTTTATCACAGCTCCAGGCTGCCCTGCTATTGTTGTTATTGTTGTTGTTGTTAGGTGCCGTTGAGTAGAGTTCAACTCGCAGCAACCCTATGTACAACAGAATGAAACTGACTTTGTGCCACACACACAATCTTTTTTTATGTTTATGTTTATGTTTAAGACCATTGTTATAGACACTGCGTCAATCCATCTAATTGAGGGTCTTCCTTTTTTTTGTTGAGCCACCACTCTCCCAGCCATGATGTCCTTCTCCAAGAATTGGTCCTTCCTGACAACGTGTCCAAAATATATAAGACACAGTCTAGCCATCCTTGCTTCCAAGGACCACTCTGGCTGCACTTCTTCTTGGACAGATCTGTTAGTTCTTTTGGCAGTCCATGGTATATTCAATATTTGTCTCCAGCACCACAATTTGAAAGTATCAGTTCTTCTCCTGTCTCACTTACTTGCTTTTATAACCATATGATGCAACTGAAAATATCATGGCATGAGTCAGGCACACCTTCATCTTCAATGTGACATCTTTACGTTTCAACACTTTGAACAGGTCTTTTGCAACAGCTTTTACCAATGCAGTGTGTCTTTTGATTTCTTGACTGCTGATTCCATAGGTGTTGATTGCAGAACCAAGTAAAGCAAAATCTTGGACACCTTCAATCTTTTCTCCATTTATGATGAAGTTACTTACTGACCAGTTATAAGGATTTTTGTTTTCTTTATGGTGAGGTGTGACCCACACTGAAGTCTATGTTCCTTGCTTTTCATCAGTAAATGTTTCAAGTCCTCTTGACTTTCTACAAGCAGAGTTGTGTCATCTGCATAACTCAGTTAGTAATTAGTCTACCTCCAATCCTGATGCCACATGCTTCATAAAGTCCAGCTTCTTGGATTATTTGCTCAGCATAGAGACTGAAGAGGTATGGTGAAAGGATACAGCCCTGACATACACCTTTTCTGACTTTAGACCAAGCAGTGTTTCCTTGTTCTCTTCATATGACTGCCACCTGGTCTATGTACAGATTCCTCATGAGTACAATTAAGTGTTCTGGTATTCTCATTCTTCACAATGTTACCCATAATTTGTTGTGATCTACACAGTCAAATGCCTTTGCATAGTCAGTAAAACATAGACACACATCTTTGTGGTATTTTCTGTGTTCAGCTAATACCCATCTGACATCAGCAATGATGTCCCTGGTTTTACACCTTCTTCTGAATCCAGCTTGATTTTCCTCCAGTTCCCTGTCAATACAGTGTTGCAGTTGCTTTTGAAAGATCTTTAGCAAAATTTTACTTGCATGTGATATTAATGATATCATTCAATAATTTTCACATTCACTTGGATCTCCTTTCTTGGGAATAGGTACAAATATGGATCTTTTCCATCAGTTGGCCAGGTAACTCTTTTCCAAATCTCTTGGCATAAACAACTTAGCACCTCCAGTGCTATATCTTTTTGTTGAAACACCTCTAATTCCTAGAGCCTTGTATTTTGCCAATCCCTTCAAGGCAGATTCCAGTTCTCCCTTCAGTACCATTGGTTCCTCATCATATGCAAGCTCGTGAAATGTTTGATCACCCACCAATTCTTTTTGGTATAATGAGTGTATTTCTTCCATCTTCTTTCAATGTTTCTTTTGTCATTCAATATTTTCCCTGTGGTATCCTTCACTATTGCCACTGGAGGCTTGACATTTTTCTTCAACTCTTTAAACTTGAGGAAAACAGAGCATGTGCTTCCCTTTTGGTTTTCTATTTCTAGCTCTTTCCACATGTAATTATAATATTTAATTTTGTCTTCTCCAGCTGCCCTTTGAAATTTTCTGTTTAATTTTTTAACTTCATCATGTCTTCCTTTTACTTTGGCTAATGGACATTCAATGGTATTTTGACATACTGTGAGGGCTTACATGTTGTTGTGATGTTGAAAGGTATGCCACTGGTATTATAAATACCAATAGGGCCATGCATGGTGGACAGGTTTCAGCTAAACTTCCAGACTAAAACAGATTAGGGAGAATGGCCTGGCAGCCAACTCCTGAAACAGTTGGCCATTGAAAGCTGCCCTTTACATTTTGCAAATTATATCAATGTGTAAATCCAGTGATCACTGATCACAGCAAAGGGGGAGTTTCTGGTAGGCTTCATTCTCTGTTTTAACACCTGTGGCTTGTGCTGGTCTCCAGTTAGTGAGAGTGTGGTGCCAGGTGGATGAATAACCTGGTATTAACTTATCCTTAGTTTCTATGGACAGCAGACAGTATGTGCCAAGTGACCTGCTAGATGGGAGGGTGCAAGGTTGTTATTAGCTTCTACAGTCCTTTTTACTTCTGTCCTCACACACAGAATCACCTGGGAAGAATTTCTAAACCCCAGACCTCAAAGCAACCTAAAGAGGAGAGGAGAGAGTATAGTTTTAATAGTAAGAAGAGTGCCCTGCTAATGCAAATGATATCAGGCCAAGAGTTTGGAAAGAGTAAGAGAAGTGAAATTCAGTTTTGTTGAATACTTTCTTTATGCCTGATTCTGTACTTGACACTTTCACATAATTTGCAAAAGCTATACAAGCCTGTTGCTTCCCATAATGCCCACATTTGGCATATCATGTGGAAAAAACAAAACCATGTAATCTCTTTGCAAAAAACCTTTTTTTTTCCTACAGCTAAAAGTTCACTATATTTGGGCAGTTCCTAAGTTATAAGACAAACTTGTAAAACATTTCATGTATTCAAAAGGCACATTGCTATGGACTTTCTGCCTTTCACATAGACACTTATAACAATTTGTTCTTTGAATGAGGAGAAACAAGGAGGCAAGGTGTTTTGAGGTCCAGGTTAGGTTGTCATGCTGCTTCAAGCCCACCGAGATGTGGGGCAGCAAGTCCAGAGACAGCCTAGCTGTAGCCACAGCCTGGCGCAGCTGGAGAGTGTGTTAGCAAGGCTGTCTTCTGTCATGTATGGAGCATGCAGCTCAAGTTGGTCCTAAGTGTCTCTTCTAGATTCTGATTAGGGCCAAGCATTCTATGACATGTAGTAAGTATTCAAATGATCCAGGGATGAAAAGCTTTTTTTTAATTTTAATTTTTTTAGCACTTAATTCTGTAAATTTTGATTTGCCATGGTATCATCTATATTAGTTTAATAATTTGTAAGAGAAAATATTGGTTATAGTGAAGGAAAACCACTTCAAACCAGCTTAGGCATCTAGGGCAATGTATTAGTTTTGTATAGCCAGGGGCCAACTGAATAGCCAAATCACAGCAAGAGCAAGGACACAGCTGGATGGACCCATGGGAATGAAAAGTTGAGTGTTGCCAGCACTCTCGTCTTTTTCCTCTCTTGCTTTTCTCAGTGAGTTGGCTTTATTCTGTTCCACTGCAGTCTGACCTCTTCCATATGTGGGAAATATGGCTACTGGTGGTTTCTTCTGCCTCCATAGAGGAACTAACCTACACTTGGTCATAAAGTCCTAAAGAAAGGACCAGCTTTGCCCTAGACCCCTCAGCTATTCCTGGGGGCTAAGAGCAGGCAGCACTTTTACCAGCTGTTAGGATCGGGGCCTGGAGTTGGAGTCTAGAAGAGAGTGGGACTTCCCAAGAGAGGAGAGGGCTCAGGCAAGCCATATCAACGGCCACTTTAACTCAGTGTCTTTCTGTCTCTTAAAAAGCACTATACAAAGGACTTAGGTAAATCTACTTTATCTTTAAGTTATGGAGACAGTACAGAGGATGTGGTAAATGTTCATATCTCTTCCGTATGTGCCTTAATAAAAGCTCCCTATTATTTTCACTTGTTTTTTTTTTTGTATTCTTGGATGAAAGTTTGCTACAAAGTTTGTATCTGTAGTCCTGCATAAAATCACAATTCATAGCTATCCTGATATGTATTTCATTATTGATGCTTTAAATAAACCTGGAGGGTTCTTATCAGATTCATTAAGAGGGCAGTAACATAGAGTAGTAAGAGAAACCCCATGCTCCAGTTTCTTTCTCTAAAAACTCTGGTGAGTAGTAAAGTTGGAAGAAATGAGGAAATGTCATTTGCTGCCAGTGAGAATTGTGGCTGCAGCATAGGGTTCCCCTCATTCACCCTTTCTAGCCTCCTGGAGAAAAAAGTCTCGTGAGCAACTTTTAGAGTAGCACTGTGTATTAGTCAGCTGTTATTGCTGTGGCAGAAAAACCAACCCAGACAAACTTCCCAAGGAAGAAGTTTATTGGGAGCTCACAGTTAGAGGATCAGTCCATAATGGTGGCAAGGTGTGGTGTCAGTGGCGGAGGAAAGGCCTGTGGTAGACACCTTCAGGCATTGCAGGGCAGGAAGCAGAGAGAGCTTCCTGTAACCATGGGTCTGGGTAAAAAACCTCCAGCGGCTACCCCATTGACCACTTCTACAAAGCTGAGTCCTGCATCCCAAAGTTCTGTGCTCCACCATCTGGGGACTAAACATTAAAGCATATGACCTTTGAAGGACATTTTATATTCAAACCATGACACACTGTGACTATTCAAAGACAGTTGGTAGTTCTTAAGGCTATGTCTTAAGTATAGCAATTGATGGGACTGTATTTTACCAATAAAATCTTGGTCATCATTATTTTAAAAGAGCCAGGATTCCTCCCCCCCAAGTTTATTTGTAAAACATGTTTCAATTTAGCTTTATAACCAGCAGCTATAACCAACATATTAAGGGAAAGCACAGCTTTACAAGCAGATTCTTGCATAAATGAAAGCCATGAAGTGGCCTTTGTTTATGAAAATAAGCAAGATATAAAATTTTTTAAAACCTAATTCCATATTATATCATGACATCTAGTAGATGTCACCGTTGGAAGACATGGACAGGTGGCAACAGCTCTGTCCTGGTGTCCTGAGCTCACCCTCTGTGAGCTGGCTATTTCAAGAACATTGCAGTTATGCCTTCCTGATCTGACAATCAGCACTTCTTACTTTCACTGAGTAGAGTTAGTTAATCATAGAATGGGCCTAACCATACATTATTGAAGGAAGGTTGGTATTATGGCCATAGAACTCCACAATCCTCACTGATGTCCTTGGAGAAGCCATCTTCCCTCCCAGAGTCTGTGTAAAGATCAGATGAATACATTTTATTTGGCAGTCTGACCTCTATAGCCTTTATATACCTGTATGAATTTTAATTTCTTATTCTGTATTTTGTAACAGAAAATATTGAAAACACATAGAGCATATACTTTTCTATGTGTTTTGAATACCCATTGAGTACCTGTTCCAGGCAGGGTAGTCTGTTCTGGGTAACAAGGGAATAAGAAATGGTTGCTCACAAACTTTAGTAGCATATAATATTTAGACATTAAATGGAAGACAACTAAATGTATACTAACTTTTTGCTACTTTTCCTGGATGTGGATTTCCAAGTATTTTATGCCTTTCTTTGAACACTAAGAGAGTCCCTTTTTTGTACCCAACAGCATGCTGGGGTTATGGCATCATAGTTAAGAGTCTAGGTTCTGAGTCAACATACAAGGGTGCAAAACTCATTTTTACCATTGAATCTCTCTTGAGTCTCAGTTTGTTCATCTGCAAGTGAGAATAATAGTTCCTACCTTATGAGGTTGTTGAAAAGATAATATAACGCATGTAAAGCCTGGGGCTTGGATTTAGCTCAGTTGGTAGAGCACTGCGCTGCAGTCTCTGAGGTCCCGAGTTCAATTCCTAGCACCGCAAAAATGGGAGAAGGACCAATCCCGAAACAGCCAGCCATTGAAAACCCTGTGAGGGTCGCTGTGAGTCGGATACCGACTGGACGGCACCTAACAACAACAACAACAACATGTAAAGCCTAAGCAAAATGACTGTTGAGTAAACACTGAATATATGTTAGCTGTTGTTATTGGGCGTGAATGGAAGGGGGAGATAGATGTCTACCCTGCCCTGAAGAAATTCACAATCTATTTGGAATATAAAACATATACTGCTCAAACAGCATGAGGAGTTCATGAAGCAACATGGTGAAGGATGTAGATCAGATTGCAGTTGAAAGGAATTTTAATGGTGCAAGTGAATTTACAATCAGAGTTAAAGAAATAATAATAATAATTTTTTTTGAGACAATGTCTTGCTGTGTAATCCAGACTATCCTGAAACTTGTATGTAACCTAGGCTGGCCTCGAATTCACATCAATCATCTTGCCTCAGCCTTCCAAGTACTGGGATTACAGGAATGCACCACTATACCTGGCAGAGTTAAAGAAATTAAAACCACAACAATTAAGAAGAGAAAGAGCTTTTGACAAAGGAAATGGCAAGTACAAAGTCATAAGTCAAGATCTAATAAAATATATGGAGAGTGGTCCAATTTGTCTGTCTTAGTCAGGGGTAGCCTACAGCCATACCACCCAGGTGGCTGATGCCATCTGGTCTCAGAAGCAAAGCAGGGTCAGGCCTGGTTAACTCTTGGATGGGAGACTGCCTGGGAACACCAGGTGCTGTAGGCTTGGGAGAAGAACCCAGCAATCCACTTTGGAAACAGCCACCGAAAACCCTATGAATAGCAGAGAAGCATGACATAGTGCCAGAGATGGCACAGTGTTGGGTAGTGTTTTGTTCTGTTGTACAGAGGGTCACTATGAGTCAGACCAAACTCAATAGTACCTAACAACAACAAGGCAGGGATAATACTCTCATTTCCATTTGGAGAAACCAAATCAGAAGTAACTTTGGCAGTTGCTACCTACATAAGGAATATCAAAATATCAAAAGAATTTTAAATCCAAGACGTAGTCTATGGTGGAGATAAGCTGTAACTGAGCCTTAAAAACTCTTAACCCAGTGGTTTAACACTGCTCCATAGAAAGCCAGCTCAGGATTGGGAGTTGTACAACCAGCAAAAGAGCCAGTCACAGAAGACCATTTATTGTTCTTCTTCATCTCTGTGGCTCAACTTTACTCCTTTACTTTTAGCTTTGTTTTGCTTTCTGACTCTACTGCTTTCTCTGGCACTTGTACATTTCCTAGCACTTTTGCGGAGAAGAAATGACTTAAATTCTGAAATGACCAGTGTCATTATGGGAACGAGTGAGACCAAGATCTTCTATACATTATTTTCCCTTTTCTTAGGTATTTCTTCTGCTTACATTTAATCACATTCTTACCATATTCACTGTCATTTGTTCTTATTGTTATTTCCCTTCAGTGCTGGGGATTGACCCTCAGGGCCTTGTGCATGGTAGGCAAGCACTCTACCACTGAGGTATATCCTGAGCCCCACTGGCATGTCTTAATGCCAGTAGAATTCAAATTCAAATTTTTTGATTGGGGCTGCTTATGTTGATATGTAGCACAGTGAATCAAGAGGACTTTTTATCCTAAATCTCTGTCTTAAATAATGGAAGTCCATAGCTAACGCTCCATATGGCCCTTGCTGACCACCTTTCTTAAACTTTCATTACCTCCTCCATTATCCTCTTCCCCTTCTTTAATATTTCTGTATAACATTTGTAATATGATATATATTTTCCCTATTTGTTAAGTGCTTGAATGAATGGTAACACTGCAAGAGTGTCTTATTCTCTCCCACTTGAAAAAATTTATTTGAAAAATCTAAATGTGTGTATTCTGATGGTGACAAATCTATATTATTCAATACAAGAGCCTCTAAAGTACAAACCTTACTTAACATTGAGACTGTTTCAAATTGAGACTCTGTTTTGGAAATTTTTAGTTTGTATATAGTTTGTCAAAAACTCATGACTTTTATATAATGAGGTACTTAGTTATCTAGCCCTATTTTTGGTTACTCTAGGAATCATAGCCTGCAGCCATACCACTGTGGCATCCGATTCCATCAGATCTTGGAGGCTAGGCAGGGTTGGGCCTGGTTAGTACTTGGATGGGAGAGTGCCTGGGAACACCAGGTGCTGTAGGCTTGGGAAAAGGATGTGGCAACCCACTTCCCAAAAAATCAGCCATTGAAAACTCTATGAATAGCAGAGAAGCACTAACAATAGTGTTTCACCTGTTGTATATGGGGTCACTATGTGTCGGACACTGACTCGACGGCACCTACAAGAACAAGAACAACAACAACAACAATAACTAGGAATCACAGTTAATCCCCAGTATAACTTAAAACCATTTTAAATTTAGCTTAAATGATGCTAACCAGATTTTTTTCATGACATATAGCTATAGTCATTAATGCCTACAGACTGGATTTACTAGTAATGGTTGTAGATTTATTGTAAGCCATTTTGAACTCAGAAATGCAATGGCTCTTTTTTTTTACAGTATTCCTATGCAAACTGTGGTTTATAACATTTTTGCTTCAGCTTATGTCTATTAGAAATTAGTTAATTGGTAGGTTGTACCTATATTGACATTAATGTTCTCAACATATAAGGACTTGTTTAAAGGCTGGTATCTTGGAATATTTAGCATATCAAAGGAATACTGCATAATGGTAAATTGTACTTGTATATACTTTGATTTCCAAAGCTAACTGTTGTTTTCTTGTGTGTCCTTTTGATATTTGCAAAGAGCTTCAAATAAGAATAGTTATATACATGAGTCATTATGATCTCAAAAGAGATCATAGTAGATATATCATTGGCTGATGACAATATTGAGATCTGAGTTATCTTTAATAAAATTTGAGTACTCATAAGCTTAAGGAACTAAGGAGATAAACATTGAGAATCCAATTGAAGGCATTTTCTATTTAATCCCACCAGTTTTATATAGTGAACCTTGAAACCCAAAGGTTTCTCGAATTAAAAAACACAATCAGTGATTAATTTCATTCACTCATTCTCTCATTCCTGCATAAATTGTTTTTTTCAACCAATTTGCTATGTATGCAATGTGTTGTAGACATTGGGGGTGCAAAAATGAACATGAAAACTTTCAGATTCCAAGGAACTCACCTATAGTGAATATTCTCTATAAACCACAGGAACCCTAAGCCAGTTCACTGTTTCACCTCAGCAAAATATCATGTCTTTTATTGCCTCGCCATGTACATGTGAGTGCCTGACACACTTTTGTAAAGGACGAAGGCAATATTTGTTAGCTTTAGCAGATTTGGCATCTTTTCCCCTGTTTTAGCCTGTGGCAGTTTCAGATGGCGCAGATAGAAAGCCTTGCAAATGTATACTTGTACATTTTAAAATGTCCCTTACGATGTTCTAACCATCCTCTGTTTTCCAAATGCTGCCATTAGTGGTTACAATAATCATCTGTAATGTTAGCTTCTAAGAACCATGGTACAAGAGTTTCTTTTCTAATTTCCCAGATGGGAGAGAACACATGTACAAGCCTGTTAGAGTTGCAGAAACTGGAAACAGCATGGATTTGTATTTTTGGAACTCTTTGGGCTTATTTAAGCACTCAAACTTAGGTATCCATTAGGAATCAAATACCAATTCAGGGAAAAGACATATGCCATACCAAAAGGAATAAAACATTATGGTAGTTCATGAAATGAATTTCTGGAAATAACTGGCTTTATATTCAGACCAATGTTTCATGTGCTTTTTGGAGGATATCAGATGATAAGTGTTGATTATCTCAACGAGGATCATTCACTTTCTTTGGAGGATTGTCTTTAAGCATTTCAGTTCTTTACTAGAATAATAGTGAAGTGGAAAGTTAAAGAGTAGGAAAGGGAAATAATTATAAATTGTCAATAGACATATAGAATAAAGTTATCAATTATAAAGTATTTTAGTGGCCCCTGGTTATTTGCAGTGTGTTTTTGCCGGGTTTATGATTTGTAATCATAGCCTCCAGCCCTGACCTTTCACAAGGAAACTCAGTATTCAGTGGCTGGTATCAGAAAGTCGACATTATTATTATTATTATTATTTTTGTCTTTTTTATGGTAACCAGTCTAACTATAAAGAAGCTCCTACATTTAGATCATAAAATGAATTTGTCTCTATGAATATTTCTTCAATGTTAGTTTTAGATACTTTATGAGTTTTGGAGTCAAGTAATTAGGTAGTCTCTGCTTGTTGAAGACTCTAAAGTATTTTTAAAACTTTCCATCCTCATTTTACAGAAAGGAAAATTCAAGGTTGAATATTGCAGTCATCTATAAAAGATCAAGAAATAATAAATCAGCTCAGACTAGCAATCCAGGTCTCCTGTTAAAAGCACTAGTTCTAGAGAACTTGGTTATCAAGGGCAGGAGCAAGGAGTCAGCACTTTGTATCCAGCCTTCATTAGTGACAGCAACTTTTAAAAAGCAGGCTTCTAGAAAGAAGTCATTAGATGTAGGAATTTACCCTTATTTGTTCACTAATGTATTCATTCAGCAAATTTTTAAGTACCAGGTACAGTGCTAAGATCCTTCTCCTACCCACTCACTCATCCTTCTCCGCTATTTGCAAAGAATCCAAACAAACAACCCTTTCCTCAAAATCCGTGCTTCCTTATATCATCTAACTAAAAAAACATATTCTAGAAGTACTACAAATCTATATGTAAAAATAAAATTGTGACAATGTTAGATGAAAAACTAGAGACATAGTTATATAACCTCAGAGTTATTGATCAGATTTAGTTCTGTATCTAAGTTTTCCATGCTGAGGTAAGAGCCTCCGTAATAAAAACTCAAAACCTAGACTGAGAGGAAACATTGGCAACACACATGGTACTAAGTAACAAAAAAGACCCAAGTACCTTAAAGAAAAATAGGTGATGGATTTGATCCAAAAACTTACAGAAGAAATGTAAATGTACAAGAATGTCCATGTGAAAAGCTGCTAGCCTCACTCATCAAATCTGAATTGGGATAGCATTTTCCAGCTAACAGATTGCCAACATTAAATTAAAAAGAGTGATAACAGTCAGTGTTACCCAGTTATTTGGCACAAGGGGAAACAGGCTCTCTCATACAGAAATTTATGGACCCAAATGTGAATTACTGCAAAATTATCAGAAAAAAATAATTATTAAGTTCTGTTGAAACATAAAATATTCATAACCTTAACCCAACAATTTCAGTTTTAGTTGTATGTTAAAAAATATGAGCATCACCAATAAACAGTATATATCTCTGTGTGTGTGTGTGTGTGTGTGTGTGTGTGTGTGTGTGTGTGTGTGTACACTGACTATGAAAAGGCATTTGACTATGTGGATCACAAGAAATTATGGATAACATTGTGAAGATTGGGAATACCAGAATACTTAATTGGACTCATGAGGAATTTGTATATGGATTAGAAGGTAGTCGTTCAAACAGAACAAGGAAACACTGCCTCATTTAAACTCAAGAAAGGTGTGGGTCAGGGCTGTATCCTTTCACCGTACCTCTTCAATCGTTATGCTGAGGAAATAATCTGAGAAGCAAACTTTATGAAGAATAATGCAGCATCAGGATTGGAGGAATACTTATTAACAACCTGCATTATGCAGATGACAACTTTGCTTGCTGAAAGTG
The DNA here is from genome assembly GCA_007922755.1 of Pedetes capensis. Taxonomy (NCBI): domain Eukaryota; kingdom Metazoa; phylum Chordata; class Mammalia; order Rodentia; family Pedetidae; genus Pedetes; species Pedetes capensis. The sequence goes on along the minus strand of VMDO01005988.1, from coordinate 60,614 downwards.
AGGAGGATTTGAAACATTTACGGATGAAGATCAAAGAAAACAGCCTTCAGTATGGATTGTGCCTCAACATCAGCAAATCAAAAATCCTTACAACTGGGTCAGTACGCAACTTCATGATAAACAAAGAAAAGACTGAAGTTGTCCAAGATTTTGCTTTACTTGGTTTTATGATGAACACCCACAGAAGCAGTAGTCAAGAAATCTAAAGACACATTGTATTGGGAAAAGCTGTTGCAAGACACTTGTTTAAAGTGTTGAAAAGTGAAGATGTCACATTGAAGACGAAGGTGTGCCTGACTCAGACCATGGTATTTTCAGTCATATCCTATGCTTGTGAAAACTTGACACTGAATAAGGGACACAGGAGAAGAACTGATGCTTTTGAATTACCGTGCTCGAGACGAATATTAAATATGCTGTGGACTGCAAAAAGGACCAACAGAAGAAGTGTAGAGTCCTAGAAGAAGTGTAACCGGAGTGGTCCTTGGAAGCAAGGATGGCTAGACTGTGTCTTATGTATTTTGGACATGTTGTCAGAAGGGACCAATTCTTGGAGAAGGACATGATGTTTGGAAGAGTGGCAGGTCAACAAAAAAAAGGAAGACACAGAGTCTCCAACAATGGGCTTAAACATAAAAAAGATTGTGTACCTGGCACAGAGTGGAGGAGTGTTTCATTCTGTTGTACATAGGGTTGCTATAAGTTGGACCTGACTCAATAGCACCTAAAAACAACAACAACACAAGAATATATGTGGCAGCACTATCAACTGGCTAAGAATTGCAACCTGAAGATTGGTTGCCAGGGAAATGGTTAAATAAAAGATAAATTTGTGCTGGAGAATGTTATGTGGCTATTAAAAAAGCAATTGATAGAGTGATATGTATAATATGATCCCATTAGGGAAAACAAAACAGGTTAAAGAGCTATTCATATGCAAGTGTGTGTTTTTATGAGCACAGAGAACGCTCAGGCTACACACAGTTTTAGTTACAAGAAAAGTGGAGAGTGAGGTGGGGGTGGAGGAGCTATTTTGTAATAAACTTCCATATAGTTTGACTTGTTAAAACAAGCCCAATTTTTGCAATGTAAAACTAAAAAAAATTTAGGTACTTAAAAATAAAGAATGAAAATGGAAGGAGAAGGAGAAGCTGTCAAAGAAACGGGAATTTTTTGAGAAGAAAAAAAGAGTCCCAGTGCCAAGTGATCACCCAGGTGAAATACCATTTAGATATCAAGTTAGAAAAAGGTCAGAGAAGCTTTTGCTGTGTTTAGTGGGTGTTCTTAGAGGGAATAATCTTGAACTACGAGAGTGGGACAGGTTATTATAGTGAGCTAGGGAATGAGTGGGAGGGAAAGGAGTACAATCAGGGAATGAAGATAACTTTTTTTTTTTTTTTTTACTGGGGGTTGAACCCAGGGTCTCATGTTTGCATGCTTTGCAAGTGCTGTACCACTGAACTGCACCCCCAGCCCATTTTCTTTTCTTTTTCTTTTTTTTTTCTTTTTTTCTTTTTTTTTTTTTTACTTTTTGAGATAGGGTCTCGCTAAATTATGCAGACTGCCTCTGGTCTCGAACTTGCGATCAGATCCTCCTGTCTCTGCCTCCGGAGTAGCTGGGATTACAGGCATGCACCACCACGCCCAGCTCAAAGATAACTCTTTAAAGGAGATACATGGGAATATATCCAGAAGCCTAGGTAGAATTGAGTGAGATTTCCTCTTTTTCTCTGTTATTTTCCTTTCTTTCTTTCTCTGTCTGTCTGCCTGCCTTTCTTTCTTTCTTTCTTTCTTTCTTTCTTTCTCTTTCTTTTTTCTTTCTCTTTTTTTTTCTTTCCTTTCTTTCGTAAAAAAAAAAGAGCTTTAATTTTTAAGATGAGAGAGACTTTATGATCTGTGTATACATGGCATACTTGTGCATTTTATAGGCACAGTAGGAGACTGGAGATTCCAGAGCTGAGCAGGGTGAGTGTGCTGACCAGCTTCCCAGGATTCAGGAAAAGAAAGAGTGGGGTTTTGACAGATAAAAGATATTATGTCTAGGTTTTCAATGCTCATGGGCAGTGAATCTGAAAGCCTAGATTGGTACCCCCGTGGTATGGTTGCTGAACCTGCCTGATGACCTATGAATTAATCTAAGAATAGAGGTTAATCCTTACCAATCCCAGTAGGTAAAAGATGTACAATTCTATGAAGCTTAAAAATTCTTATATTTGATTTGGAGCCACTACTAGGTTATTAAGGGTTTCTAAAATTTGGTATGAGTAATTAAAATCAGCATGCTATTGGAGTTATTCGAATTCAGCATTTTATTCAGAACTCTGGCAGGCACTTGGTGCTTGGCAATAATCATAAAGCATGTGAATATAGTTTAAGTTGAACAATTTTGATTCATTTCATCAGCGTATCATCAGTGTTCACTTGACTTGGTTCTGATATTTAATTGCTGCTATTCTTGCTTTTTATTATAAATTACAGTAAGTTTTGCTTTATCATTATCAATTTAATTTAATGTGGTTAACTTCAAAATGTTCGTAGTACAGTGATCAATATTAATCGTCATACTTAGATTAAGTTTTTGTCTTACAATGTTCTTATAACTGGACATTTAAGGTCTGTATATATTGTGGTTTCCATGTGAAACATCTATAACCACTTTGCTAATCCTGAAACAATCAGCCTTATGAATAGCAGAGAAGCACTGGCATAGTGCCTGACATGGCACAGTGTCGGGGAGTGTTTCGTTCTATCGTACATGGGGTCACTATGAGTCGACCCAACTCAATGTCACTTAAACAAACAACAAAAATATAGGTGTATATCTCACTCCCTGTCATTTGCTTATCTGGTGACATAATTCCTCGAGATATGTTTTCCTGGGAATTTTTGCTATATAAACAACTTGTAACACACTGTAAACGTAGGTGTAATAAGATTACTGAGTATTATAAAAAGACAAGTAAATGGTAGAGAAATCTTTGATGGGGTGGTGGGATGGGGGGAAGCATACAAGAGGGTAAGGGGGAACCTATATGAATAATGTACAATAAAATGCATATATGGAAATGTCACAATGAAAAGAATGTCAGAATGAATCACATTAAGGTGTACATTAAAAATTTCCAATAAAAAATAAGATTACTGGGTACTTTAATATTTTGTTGGTACTTTGGGATATAAATCACATTTATAGAAGTATATTTAGGGCAATTTGTTAACTATGTTTTTGTTACCATCAGATTCACTCCCCACCCCCATTGGGATGTAGGGACATGTGAGATGGGTGGGGGCCTTGCACCTCACAATGGCAATGGCACCTCATAATGGTCAGGAAGTCTAAAAGCCATCTCTCTATAGGAGTAATGAAGTATGTGGCAAAGGATGTGCTGAGCTGCTCAGTCAGAATAAGTAGAACTCACAACTGTGGCTTCAGTGACAGTGAACTATGTGTTCATCATTAATAAGATGTTCAGACAGCACGTGCTCATGACATTGTATTTTCTACTTCCTGTCTAAGGATGTAAATGAAGATCCTGGAGAAGATGTGGCCCTCCTTTCTGTCAGTTTTGAGGATACTGAAGCCACCCAGGTGTACCCCAAGCTATACTTGTCACCCCGAATTGAGCAGTGAGTATCAGTGTCATTAACATTATGTACCTTGGTGCTTCTACTGCTAACCAGGGTTTCTCACTCTTTCTCTTGCCATTTGTGATCTCTTAAAAATATTGCTCTTTATTAATTTTTGTTTCCTTAAAAATTCATTTCATTCGGAGTTTCAATATCAGACCTCATACAGGTGGTATTTGCCACTATAGTCTTCCAGTGAGTCTTTTTTTGTACAATTTGTGGTATGAATGCTTAAGAGAAAAGTAGGTAAACTAAATCCAAAATTGTGACTCCTTCCAAATGTCCCCTTGGATTCAGGTGGCTGTAGCCTAAAGAGAACTGCTAAATAGTATTTGACCTAACTTATTATATTTTTGTAAGTGTTAGAGTTATTTGTAATAGTATTTGACCTAACTTATGATATTTTTGTAAGTGTTAGAGTTATTTGTAGCAGTGTTACTACTAAGCAAAAACTTATTTAAAAGTTAGTAAAGCTAATATTTAAAGCACATAGTTTAAAACAGTGATGTTCGAATTATTTTTGTTTAAATAACTATAAGTGTAACTATAATTGTGTAACTATAATTGTATGCAGCATCTAAGCACATGCTAGAAGCAGTTTGATACCACACTGGTGTTCTAACCAAGTAACTTTTCTCATCAGTAATGAGACTTGTTTATAAAGACTTGCTTCACAGTGTTCTTATTGTTGGCTAAATGCTCTGGTAGTTTATTCTACTTCAAAGCAAGCTAAGGTTCATTGAAAATGGATTATAGGCATATTTGGTTGGGAACTTCTGACAGGACAGATTTTTCATCAGCAGAGAGTCTTTACAGATTCTGACTGAAATGTATCATCAAAGTTCTCTGTAAGTCATTTACTCAGGCTTGGCTGATTTCTGTCTGTGAGTAGATGTGGTTGCCATCCAATATTCATATACTGAGCCATTTTCACTCCCTTTGACCTTAGTTGCCCTAAGTTGTGAGTCACAGACACCCCATCTGATAAACTGATATGATGCAGCTGCTTATACTCAAACATGGGAGATTCTGAAGATCAGTAATCTACAAGCATTCTCTCATTTATTTCTACATCTCTAACAGTATTTAGAATCGAATTTTATAGTAGCAAATGCTAAATGAATGTTTTACTTTTGATTGAAAATACTGACCCATGTTAGTAAGAGGTTGTAAGTTGCTATAGTCAGTATAGTCCAGAGTAAAAGACGAGGGCCCAGGAGCCAAGCAGATCTGATTTAAGCCTAGATTGTGCCATTTGGCAGCTAACAATATATTTAACATCTGTGAGCTGTTTCCTCAGTCATAAAATAGGGATAATAATACCTATTTCATAATATTGTTTTGAGGATCCTATTAAATACTGTTCATAAAGCATTAACTACTGTGCCTGGCACTATAGCAAACACTCAGCAAATAGTAGCTATTAGTGTTGTTATTATTACTGATAGAGTTCATAGCAGAAGAATGAGTGAGTAGTAAGTTGTTCGCAGGAACAAGTTAAGGCAAAAAAGGGAGGATTGGTAAATAAGTGAGCAAATGCTAGTTCTGGAATAGCCACTCAGTGTGTACTGAGTTAAATTAAAAAGTTCTTTTGGTGACCAAAAAGAGAGTTAAAGATACAACTCCAGGATGTTGGGAAAATGAATTTATTAGTTAAACCATAGGCAAAAATTGCCATCTAAGCAAAATATTTTTTCCCAGCAGCCAGGTTATTTTTATAACTATAAAGTTACAAAGTTATAACTTCATAAAGTTATAAAGTTATAACTTTATAAAGTTATAAAGTTACTATACCCTGTTTGCAAGTAAACTTGCTAACAAAATATTCTGAGTCTAAAAAAAATCTAAGATATGGTAAGAAAAATTAGTAAGGAAAGGTATATTTTAAAAGTCATTTTTCTTATTTTTAAAATTCAGCTTTCAGCATTCCCTCCCCTTTTTATCTTCAGAACTGTCTAGAGGAAACCTTTCCCATCATTTTTTGATTACTTCCCCTCATTTAGACTGTCCTTTAGCCAGACTTGGTTGAAGTTTTCTCAGTTAGCTTCTACTGTCTTGCCTCTGTACCTTTGCTAAAGCTTTTCCTTCCATACACAGTACCCTTCTCTAACCACCTCTTCCTGTTGAAGTATACATTCGATAAGGCCTTATTCACATGCCATTTTACCTGAGCACAATCAGTCTGGCCTTCCTTGAAGCGCTCTGTAACACTGAATTTATATTAATTTTATAACCTACCCATGCAGCTTTGGTTTGTCATGTGCATTTTTTAAAAAAATATTTGCTAAATTGCAAGGTGCTCAGGGTAAGGAACTAGTCTTGCCATTTCTCTAATGTTTGCACAAGTGCAATGCACCATAACAGTTGCCTCACTGGCAGTCTTACAGGTTAATAAGTAATTCTCACTAAAAAATTGGAAAATGCTGTACCAAAAGGTCGTAAATTTCCTGGTTGATAAAATTCTCATAGTTCAACTTGATACCAAAGTAAACAACCAAAAATTCTTTTAAGTAGAAGTTTTTAAAATGAGATTTTAGAGAAAAGTTAAAATGAAAAGTAGTCAACTTCGAATATGACTTAGTAAAGGTTTATGTATTTGCTAAAGTTGTACCCCTTAGCTATGGTTTCACTTTCTGGGATTTTGGTTGCCCCCAGTCAACTGTGGTCTGAAAACATTAAGTAGAAAATTCCAGAAATAAACAATTCAAGTTTTACATTATACACCATTCTGAGTAGCATGATGAAATCTTGTATTGTCCCACTTTGTCCTGCTTGGGACATGCATCATCTCTTGGTCTAGCTTTTCCAAGCTATATATGCTACCTGCTCATTAGTCATTTAGTAGCTATCTTGGTTATCGGATTGGCTGTTATGTTACCCCAGTGCAGTTGCCCTAAAGCGCAAGAGTAGTAATGCTGGTGATGTGGAAATGCCTAAGAAAAAATACACCTGTAGCTGTACCACTGTGACATCTGATTCTGTCAGCTCTCTGAAGCTAAGCAGGGTTGGGCCTGGTTAGTACTAGGATTAGAGACTGTTTAGGAATAACAGGTGCTGTAGGCTTGGGAGAAGGACCTGACAGCCTACTCCAAATAAACAACCAGCCATTGAAAACCCTGTGAATAGCAGAGAAGCATTGACATAGTGCCAGGCATGGCACAGTGTCGGAGAGTGTTTCATTCTGTTGTAAATGGGGTTGCTATGACTCCGTCCCAACTCAATGGCATCTAACAACAACAAGAGCAACTATAAAGTGCTTTCTTTACATGAGAAGGTGAAAATTTTCAATTTAATAAGCAAAGAATAAAAAAGTCATATGTTGAAGTTGCTCAACATATATAAGTATGAGCATATGTAAGTAAGAACAAATCTATTCATAAAATTGTGCAGAAGGAAAAAGAAGTCTGCTACTTTTGCTGTCTTGCCTTAAACTATAAAAGTTGTAATTGTTCTACTTTATTACAGTTTTTATTGTACCTTATTTATAAATCAAACTTTACCATAGGATTATGTATTGGAAATAAACATAGTGTATTTAGGCTTTGGTACTATCTACAGCTTCAGGCATCTATTAAGGGTCTTAGAACATATTCCCCATAGATAATGGGTGGGTGGGGGGCAGCTAGTGAAATACCTTTATTTAATTCTTAGGGAATTCAAAGCATAGAACAGAAGTAATGTCACTTCAGAAAGGCCAAGGGACAGGTTGCAAGAACGAAGTGAAGCTGGGTGCCTTGTGAGTGCCTGGGAGGGTCACAAAGTTTGAGGCCAGAAGCAGCCTGTACAACTTAGGGAGACTTTGTCCCAAAATAAAAATAAAAAGTAAAAAAGGGGCTTCAAGTGCAGCTCAGGTACTAGGCACTTGCCTAGTACTCACGAGGCCCTGAGTTTAACCCCCAAGTACTCCAACCTTTTGCCCCGCAAAAAGGAAGAATAACAACTGAGTGAAGAGGAGATGGTTTATGTTAAGCTCTCATTTGTTACCTGTGTTTTAAGCTGTCTGGTCAACTCTTAGCTGTCCAAGCATTGATCATAGCCTTAGACATGAAGAGTTCTTTTGGGAGTCGTGGAGAGTGCATCTCATGTGGACCCACCCAATGCTGATTCCCAACTTTCAGCCTAACTGTGGCTTATACACTTTCTGGCTTCTGTTACAGCTCTTTCTAGGAAATCCCAAACTCCATGCAGTACATCTGATAGGCAGAGGCTCGGGGAAACCAATAGCTTGATCCAAATCAGGTAAAAATTGTCAAGAGGAGACTTGCATTCCCATGTCTCAGTGCATGGGCAGAGAGATATCTTGAGCCCGGGAGAAACCACATTCTAGTCTGGCTATTGTCACTCTGCCCCAGCTTGTCTATGCAGTGGGCAATAACATTATGTTCACATTAACTAGTCCCAGAAACAGGAAAATAAAAGCACTACTTTAGGGTCTTGTCATCACATGTAGGAAGAGGGATCGATTTGTTGTACCATAAAGATTTCTAAAGACATGAATACCAAATGTCCCCAAATTAGATGATCACACAACAAAAGGGAAAATCTGTCAGATAAATTGGTAGAAAACTCCTAGGTGTATTACAATTTGACGAATCTCTGAAATGTATTACCACTTCTGAAGTCTGTCTGTTTACCCAATGTCCAGCAATAGTTGCCTGGTGCCTCTGACAGCCCTGTCACATGGCTGCAAGTCCCCATGGTATTTAGATGCCTATTGTTTCCAGGTCTCCCACCACACGTGTAACTTGCAGAATAAATGCTTCTGAGAAGAACTATGTGCTCTTCATGTGCAAAGGACATTTATGAAATAAACATATATCTAGGCTTATACAATTGTTTTCCAAAGAATCAAAACCAGTTGGGTAAATTAGACACTAAGTTCTTTTCATTAAAATAAAAAAAAAGTTGGTAATGAGTTATCAAAAAACAAAACAAAAAAGCTAGTTGTCAGTAATGCAAAATAGATTTTGGTTAAATATTAGGAAAGGGAAAAAATAGTTTCTCAGCCAGTTGCCTTTCTTTTTCCTGGCAGAAAAGTTGTGAATGTTAAGGTTACATCATCAGAGCTGGCACTAAACGTGCCCTACCTTCCTCTCATTCCCAGACTGTTGGCAGTTCTCACAGTGAAACCAAAGGTGAAATGGGCATCATAGACTGCACAGCGCTCTTCCCTAAAAGCTATGGGCCCTTTTCTTGGCTCCAGCCAGTTTGTGGGAGTGGTTTGAAGAAAACCAGCTTCGTCACTCCCTGTGCTGTTCCCACTTGGTTCATAAAAAGACAACGTCAGCCCCTGAGGCAGACCAGGTGGCTTCTTTCACAAGTACAGAATTTGTTTTTAGAACTTTTTGTTGTGAAGTTATAGTCCTCCTTGGAAATAAGTATTCAAAGCCTACCAGCCCATAAATGCCCACCATTAGTGAAGCCTGTATGCCTGGAAACACATATGTTCATACTTTAGCCCGACAGTCCAGTGGGAACTGACTGAGTGCAAGGCCCTTTGCTAGGCGCTTCAGAGTCTGTCAAGATCAATGTGATATGACCCACACCCTAATTTGCTTGGAGTACAGTAAGGGCTATAAGAACGAATATGGCAAGTTGGAACTTGTGGTTTAGTAAAAAACACAAAGTAAGACTTGGCATCGGAGGCCCTCTGTTCCTTCATTTGTTGGCTGGCAATCTTGGCTCAAGTTACTAAACCTTTTTGAGCTTCATTTCTACTTCAGTTAGGGGGGATACATCTCAGTTTTAGCTGCCTCTACTCCAAAAGCGATAATAGGAAAGGGCCTGCTGTAATGTTCAGCCTGTTGTTAATGCCCACTTGGCGCTTTCTGAGTTGTATAATAAATACTTAAGAAAACACTTATTTTAGGGGCAGAGGAGATCACATTCCCTTCTGGCTTGATAGAGAAAGGACTTTGGAAGGTTTTACAAAGCCCAACCCTTCCAATATAAGGCGGCCTCTCTAGAGATTAAATATGTAACACTGTGACAACAATAAAAATGTATTTATTTAGTGCCTTTAAACATGCAAACTGATTTTCATTTCAGCATACCAGGTGCTCCTCATGATAGTATTCCTGGCATGTGCTTTATAATGTAGCTTTTCCTCTCCATGACCTGGCGTTCTTAGACCCATCCTGGACTCCTTTACTGCCTCAACTTCATATTTTCACTTCTTTAAATTTTGTTAAGATATGTTTCCCATGGACCTTAGACCATTTTCATACTCTTACTTGTTTGTGGATGACCCCTCCCAAGTCCTCATTCCTCATCTCAATTTTTCTCCCAGTTTACAGATCTGCTTTTCTAGCCACACGATAGACGAGTCTGTCTGTATTCTGTTGTCACCTAAAATTCAAAATGTGTAAAACCAAACTATGATTCTCCAGTAAGGCCGAGTTTCTTCTTTATACTTTATTTGCTTTGTGACACTCTTGTTCTCTTTGGTGCCTAGGTGCTGTGTCTCAAAGGCATCTAATACACTCTCTCCTCCTGTGAGCCAGCCAGTGCTTTTGTCCTGGAAATCTACTCTCTGCAGTGTCTGTCATTTTTGTCATTCTGCTGTCATTGTCTGGTTTAGTCCTTCTGATGCCCTGTCTCCTGATGGCCATTCAATGCCCAGTCTCTTCCTATTTGACTTCCACTTAACTCCCAGGTTTACCTTCTAATTCATTCCTATTCAGCACAGAATTGTCACTACCTTCCTGAAGTTCCAGTCACATAATGTCCTTGCTCAAAACCATCATGCCCCTCTACTGCAGGATGAACTGATATGCAGCTCCCAGGCTGGCATTCAAAGGATTCTGTGTCACTGTCCCAGCTCACCATTCTACCTCCATCCAGACTGTACATGTAGCCTGTCATTTAGCCAAACGGATTTTTGTGATTTCCTAAACATGCTTGGTATTTTTTCATGCCTGTGCCTTTGCTCAGACCGGTCCTTGTACCAAAACATTGATTTTATTTCCCTCTCCTGCTGGGTCTATCACTGTTCTGTCTGTCCTCTTAGGTCTTTTAGATGGAACTTTTCCTGACTGTCACTGTCTACCTCCCCAGAAGCCTATATTTTTCCTTCTTGTGTTTGTGCCCCTATTATCATATTGCCCCACTAGACTGTAAACTCCTTAAGGGCTGGGCCTCTGTTGCCATCAGTTGAGGGCCAGTGAGCCACAGCCTGTCTCTCCCCAGGCTTGCCCTGCCCTGGCCCTGGCCCTGGCCCTGGCCCCTGCCCAGGCTCAGCCCCAGCGCCCCTGACGCAATGCCCTGGAAGGGCAGAAAACTGAGATCTCTGTGCCTAGGAAGGCAAATGTCCTCCATAGTTGTTTCTTGTTCCTATGCCTTGTGACCTCATGGCTAACCAGTAGGCAAGTTTCCTTCATGGGCCCCTCGTCGTGTTTCTGAGAGGTGAATATTTTGTAGGAGGGGTTTCTCAGCTGAATCCTGGCAGAGGTGAATATTGTTTTGATCTCCTGTGACCTCTCATCTCCTCCCACTGTGTGACCTTTCCAGCCTCCTTTTCCCCACAGTATACCTGGCAGCAGACATTGTCTTTTGGGATATTTGGATAACCTATAGTCCACAGAGGCTGGGATAAGCTGAAACTTTACTAAAGGACCTACTAAGAAGGTAGAGGAAGCTGGAAGTTAAAATAAAGCTATGTAAAATTATGATTGAGGATATTACCTTCAAATAAATCAGATAAAGTAAGTTTTTAATGTAATAATCAAATTCAGTATATTGCGATTTTACTCAAATGTACTCTTGAATTCAGTATCTAACATAATGGAACATTTCATTTTAGATGCTGAAAGATTTTTAAAATAGCTTTAAAAATTGAATAGCTGGGCATGGATAGATTGGAAAGAAAAAATAATTCTTGCCTTAAAATTCCTGTTACCAGTCTTCTCAAAAAAGAGACCCTCTGAATCTCTTGAGGTGATTCTGTGTCAGGATTTAAGTAATAGCACATCATAATAAACATGGTTTAATTTAGCCTTACTCATGTTTACTTGAGCCACTCAGATAATCCTATAATAAATATTGTGCTCCTGAAGAGGTTTTTTCCTTTGATAAATATACAGTCCAGAGTATCCTAAGACAACCAGCTGTCAGGGGAGATGTGTTTTTGGTTTTGGTGGAAAGAGCTGTCTTAGCCTCTAGGGACTGAAGATGTTCATTTTACTAGTCTGGGAGCGAGGCCAGAAGGGTTCTTCGTGACTTAGAATGGAATTCTGAAAAGTTCAGCAAGTTTTCATTAGTGAGTTTGGCCCTTTGTCTTGCCTGTACCTCCCAAAAGATCAAGAGCTCAGCCTTTGCTTTGAAACATTACAAAAAAAAAAAAAAAAAGAAGAAGAAGAAGTAAAACAGAATTTAGATGGGGAGAAAGTCAATCAGCCACAAATATCATATTTTTGTAAACATTCTGATGTATAACTCCCACCTACCCAACCACTTAAGTTGGTGATAGTTCAATGTTTTTATTTAGGTTTCTTTTCAGGAAGAAAATGCACATTTAGAAATAAGATGTATATAATAAGTCTGTGATAACTCAAATCTCTCTAGTATATGTTTCTCAAACTTGCTTAACCCTTAAGTTCTGTCTTAGGTTTACTTTTTTTCTTGGGCAGTTCTGTGCCTTATTTCTCTTAAATGGGACTGTCCTCTCTGAAGTATAATGATTAGCCAAAACTGTAAGACATACTATGTCTTCATTTGAAAGACCAAGCCTAACACTTTTCAACTACACATCTCAAGGATTTGGGGCATAGTTTTTTCTACAATGAAGATAAGAAATTTGTGATTTTCAGTTTAACATTATTTTTCAACAGCAAAGCTGTGAGTATTGATCATAACTGTTTTATGTAGTCATTGTTCATTTGTATAAGTAGGACATATTCCTCAATGGACAGTGTGAGATGTACAGTCATAGGCAGCACAATGAATCTCAAACATCCTAAATAAAAGAAATTGACAATTCCATAATAATGAAACCAAAGATTAAACATACCCAAATTTGACACATTTAAAGGAAGAACAGATTGTGCAGACCTCTCTGAAAATCTGATGAGAGCCATTGATTTTACACCGGAAAAATATATGGAAACAAAAAGTTTAAATATAGTTTTGAGAATAACATACTCTCCTGAAGCCAATTTATATACCTCATTTAAGGATTCTTGTTCTTGCCAGGCATGGTGGTGCATACTTAACAATCCTAGCACTTGGAGTCTTGGGCAGGAGGATTGAGAGTTTGAGGCCAGTCTAGGATACCTAGCAAGACCCAATCTCAAAATAAGAACAAGAACAAAAACAATAACAAAAGAAAGGATTCTTGTTCTAGATTCCTATATTTTTAATGCTTTCTGAACTTTCTTATGCTGGAATAATCACTGTAGTTTCAAATGCAGTGTCTAAAGTGCAAATTATGAGGGGGGAGTGAATATGATCAAAGTGTGCGATATACATGTATGAAAATGTCACAGTGAAACTCATTATTTTGTACAGTTAATATGCACCCAAAAAATCAAAACAGAAAATAATGTAAGGAGAAAAGAAATAAATAAAGGTTAAGTTTTTAAATTGCAAATTATGATCTCATACTGCCTCTCTCTCCCTTTCCCCAGATCTGCTCTTATGTTCTTTACTTTCATTCGTGGCTTTCCTCTCCCTCTAGCGACCTCAGTCATGAAACAAGGAGGCACTCTCCTTTTGACCTTCCTTTTCCCAGCCATTGTTTCCTGGCTAACCAACTGCCAGTTGATCCACATTGTTCTCTCACATTCTTCTCCTTATGCTTTCCCCTAGTCCAGTTTCAGGCTTCCATGGAGCTTACTCTTTGCCGGATTAATCTTCCTAAAGCAGAACTCAATCCTCTCACCTCCTTGCTTCAACACCCTTTATGCTCCTTTGCTGGACAGGCCATGTAAGGGCATGCTACATCCTCTTGTCTGAGACACCTCAGCGGTCACCACATTCATAGCTTCCCGTATGTGTCCAGACACCTGAACCATAAATGGCCAGACCAAGGATAGGTACTCCTGGCAATTCCCCTTAATTTGGGGGCAGCATAACTATTTATTTAAAAACGTTCCCAGCCGTTTTAGGTTGTTTTGTAGCAGGAGGTCTCTGGGTTATCTAGTTGGCCATATTGCTAGATGTCTGTCTGCATTGTGCCTTGATTGTTCTAGTTTTCCACAAGGATTGGCTGGCTGGGACTGTGCTGGGACTGTTGCTGGGATGCTGACTGACATTTTCTTCTAGCTTTGTAGCTGTTGAAACTCTTTCCTGTTCTTCACTTCTTGTGGGTTTAGACTAAACTTCTGTCCTTTGAGATCACTTATCTGGGCTACCACCACCTCTTAACCACACTGTCACCTAGTCTCCCTGCACCCACCCCTTCCCTACTTCAGTGTAGTTGCCATACTAGTAGAATGGTCTTTTTAAAACACAAATGTGATCTTATCATTCTCTTGCTTAAAAGTAAGGCTCATTATTTTTCCTCATAAATGATCACTCATCAGCCTTATCCAGCTGAGTGCTTTTTCCCACATCTTCCAGGCATATTTCTTATTTTTTTTTCCTCTACTTATATCCAGTCTATCATCAAATTCTAGTATTTTTTTCTTCATCATACTACCTTAGTCTGAACTCAACCAATTCTTTAATTGCTCCTAGCCTGTTGTTTCGGTTATCCTCCCCTTTAATCTTTTATGTCAAACACTTGATGGAAGTAGAAACCAGTGTAAAAAGGTGGCTTAAAATTATGAAACAGATGGTCATCAACACTGTGAGGCAGTTCTTCCAGTCCTTTTTAAGTGTGATGACCTGTTTTTAATGTCAAAACATTTTCCATGAGGGTGGAAGGAGAGCTTAACTACACAGAGGCAGGAGTTTTTAGGGTGATGGAATTGTTCTGTGTCATAATTGCGGTGGTGGATATACAACTCTATGTGTTTGTCAAAACCCACAGAACTCCATATCACAAAGAGTGAATTGTACTGTGGGTGAAAGATAATTTTTAAAAAAGTTTCACAGTCTCCTAGAAATGAAAGTAATACTTGTAGCATTTTGTATTAACAAATGATGAATTCATACTCCCTCTCCCTTTATTGAATCAAGGTCTCACTACATAGCCGAGGCTGCCCTGGAACTCGCAATCCTCCTGCCTCAGCCTCCCGACTCTTGGGGTCACAGGCATGTGATACCACACCCAACTCTAATAATGCCTTTTAAATGTATTTGGTTAATCACAACAATGTGTGTATATTTTTGAAAAATGGAGATATATGTGTACACATTGTATATGTGCTGAATGTATGTTGATGTGTATATATACATGTGTGTATGCATGTGTATGTTACGTGGATACATAACACCTTGTCTTGGCCGTCTTGGATTGCCATAACAAAATACCGTAGACTGGGTAACTTACACATCAGAAATTTATTTCTCACAGTTATAGTGGTGGAAAAGTCCAAGATCAAGATACCAGCAAATTTGGTACCTGGTGATAGCCCTCTTCTTGGCTTGCAAATGACCCCCTTCTGGCTATATCCTCACATGACAGAAAGAGGGAACCCTAGCAACTGTTCTTCTTCTTGTTGGTGTTGTTGTTAGGTGCTGTCGAGTTGGTATCCCACTCATAGCAACCCTCTGTACAACAAGGGAAATACTATTGTCAGTGCTTCTCTGCTGTTCATAGGGTTTTCAATGGCAGATTGATTTTTGGGAGGGGGTTGCCAGGTCCTTCTCCCAAGCCTACAGCTTCTGGTGTTCCCAGGCGGTCTCCCATCCAGGTACTAACCAGGCCTGACCCTGCTTAGCTTCCGAGATCTGACAGGATCGGATGCCACAGGGCTACAGCTGCAGGTGTTCTTCTTCTTAGAAGGGCACTAATCCCATCATGGGGACTGTATCTTTATGATCTTACCTGAACTAATTACATCCCAAAGGACCCAACCTCCCAATACCATCACTTTGGGGTTACGGTTTCAACATATAAACTTTAGGGTGACACAGACAGGCTATAACAAACACATATATGTGTGTGTGTTTGCATGATAATTAGTGTACAGTAGATTGGTAAAACTGTCTTGCCAACGCTAAAGCCCCATCGTGCCATGAAGTAAACAGACTTGGAACATTTATTATAAGGGATATATAATGAATGATAATTTTCCCCCAAACCCTTTGTTCAAATTTATTGATATTTGCTTAAATAAGAGCACATTTTAACTTCTCTCTCTCTTTCAAAATAGCTAGCATAATTATTATGTTAGGAAGCAGTTTTTAACCCTATTGTTTTGTCTTGTATTAGAATGATAGATTCATGAAGAGCCCTGCCACTCTCTCATGCCTCCCCACCCAAGACAAACACCTAATTTAGTTCATAGTGGTGACAGAACTCCAGAAGGAACAAAGCTCCAGGGTATTGAAACCAACACTTTGGAGCGTCCTTCTGGTTTTGGCCTTGACCTCCATGAAGCTCTTACAACTCACAACGCTTCTTCTCCCAGGGTTCTCAGATGTTCCATTATTTTCTCCTCTCAGTGTTTCTGTGTACACAGTGATCTGTGAATTGGTCTATCATAGGAATAAAGTATCATTTGCTTAGTTTTCAGAACAGAATGTGCAGATGGATATGGGAATATACCACTTGGGTTTCAAACATTAAGGTGTTCATCTTCTCCCTAAAAAGTATGTTGTATATTGTGTTCACAGGACAGTTTCAAAGGGTAATTATTTAGTACCTAAAGTAATGGCCTGGTTCCTGATTACAAGCGCTTGGTGTAAGTGGGTAATGACTAAGGCTCTTAATGTGTAAAATTCATATATAAAGTAAAACTCCTTATACTGTTGTTGGAGGAGGAAAGGTCTAATACCAGTGTTGTCAGATTTTACTGTGTGGAGTTTTATTAGAGAGCATGTAATTTGATCCTGGTATGTCTTATTTTGATTCCCATAATAGAAGGCTAATGATTATATTGGAGTTTTTCTGTACTTGTTAAAATTCAGACACGCTGTCTTTCACTAGCAACACTAATGACTTAATGAATGGAGTAGCCTTTAGTTTAAAACAAAACAAATGACGAGTTAACATAATATTGTAAATAGGACCATAAGAGAGAATGAATAATCCCATCTGTGAACATTATCTTTTATAGACAGTTTCAACAAAATAGAGGTCATTCTTGAAAAAGCATGAAATCTACTTCCTTGCCAAATATCACTTGACCCAAACCATTAATTTGAAGAAGTTCTATACATCAGTGGAAAATATACTGACAGTCTCTTTTTTCTTACATGCAAAGAACTTTCCCCTCCCGCCTTTTAATCCCTCTCCTCCCTACTCCACCCCAATCTTTAAAAGTATGATGTAAGATTGGGTTGTTTTGTGCCAAGTTTTCATCTTGGAACAGATTTTTATAGTCATGTTTCTCTGAGAAAAGGAGTTTATGACCAAATGGTGATAACACTTCCATGTTTTCACGTTTTCCTCTGACCTAGTATTTTTTTCTAACTTTAACTTTGTCAGAGTTTAACATGACCAATTTACTGTGGCTAGAAATGTGTCCTGCTCACTCCTTCACGCTGCTTAGCTCCATGCTTCACTCTAAGACCATCCTATAAACCTCCTTTGTGATTTCTGTGCTTTTCCGGTCTTTCTCTCTTCCTTTCTATTCTGACTTCTTTGTTTTACTAGATCATACAGATGCTGCCTCTAATCCTCCATCTTACACTGGACGTTCGGTGTTGAACATTTTATTAAGTTTTTAAAGCTTCAGAAGCCTCTGTGATACATGAAGATATAGAACTGGTGCTTCTTAAAGAAGTTATCTTTTTAGCATTTGTTGATTTGGAAGTTGTGGAGCTTTGCTGTAAACTCATTCAGTACTCACAACAAAATTATGAGGTTTGTTACTACTATTGTCTCCATTTTATACATGATGAAACTGAGGTTCAGAGAGAATGAGAAACTTGCCTGAGACATATAGTAAGTGGTGATACCACTGTTTAAATCTAGGGAGTTTGACTGTATCAGGATTGACAGTAGAGATCAAAGAGAACTTTAGCCTTATTGGTATTTTAATTATGAAATTGAAATTAATTTGTAAAACTAAAAGAGTTAGATTAGAAGAGATTTATTAGGTAGTTACCAAGTCAGTGTTGAACAACACATATTTTTAGTGGAACTTCTATTCCACATATAATGAATGATATTCTTTTGGGTCTGCCGGACATTTAGTAATTGTCTAAGTACTATGCTATAACCCCTGTCAGCTACTACATGATTCCTCAGCATTTTATTCTGGATAATTCTTTAGGGGATGGCCTGCCTACTTATTGAAAGACATTTAGCAGCCTCCCTGGCCTCTGCACATTAGATGTCTGTAGCACCCACTCATCTGCCATTCTTGGCAGTCAACAATACCTATTTCCTGAGCAAGGGATGGTGAAGGAGGGGGTTGAGGTGGGGGCAAAACCTTTCCCTTTGAGTATACATCTATTACCATCATCCCTTAGGAGCCTTCGAGAGCCTATTTTTATCTGTGCTGAGCTTTAGAGAATCCTTCATTCACAATAGCGAACTCCTTTCTATTAGTATAAGATCATCATGCCTAAATCATGCACAACAATTCGAAACTGAAAGAAAATCTTGTATCCCTCAGTACTCTCCATTCATCCTATGCCCATCTTCCCTTAACTCCAGCCCTCCACACTTACACAGGCCAATGTGTGCTGTGCAGCAACTTGCTCTTCTGCCTATCTCCCATTCTCCCTTAATTTCAGGAAGGAAAGCCACAGCTTTCTATGTGGTACCCTATTCAAGGGGCGTTTCTCCATTTATATTTTTTATCTTTTTCCATTCCACTGATAAATATTTCCTTGGTTGGGGTTTAGTTCAGTTGATAGAGTGCTGCTGTGTGCTCTCTGAGGCCCTGGGTTCGATCCCTAGCACTGTAAAAATTGGAGGACATGGCAGCCCACTCCCATAACAATCAGCCTTTGAAAACCCTATGAATAGCAGAGAAGCACTGACAACAGTGCCAGGCATGGCACAGTGTTGGGGAGTGTTTTGTTCCATTTTATACAGGATTACTATAATCAGACCTGACGACACATAACAACAACAAAGTCAGTTCTCAGTTTCCTGTGAGGATCCAGGAAGCAGATCCAGAGCAGTTTTACATGTTTAAATTTTGGGGCTACTTTTATAGTTTTTTAAGAAAGCTCCCTTAACAGGTTAGTTCCAAATACTGGCATGTCTTTTACAGACCAAGAACACAAAGCCCAATCCTGGCTTGTGCCCTAATTCTCAACCCTCAGGACATAATGTAGAGCCTCTTGTAAGCCCTGCTTTTTGGAACACTGTCCTGTCTTAGAATTTAAAGTTTCCTTTTTCATTTTTACAAATCATCTTTAACTTTCCTTACATGATTTATTTATTTAAGTTCACATCTTTGGGATACAATGCTCTCATTAAAGAGATGAAAAACTTTAAAAACATCATTTAAATCTTTTTCCCTATTTTAATTTTTTTTTGTTTTTAAAGAAAAAATAGAAAAGTGGGAAGAAATACATTAACATTTATCATTTTTCCCATTGAAAAATTCTTTTCATGGAATGATGTGGTTCTTAACATGGACATTATACTCATTTTGTCCTGTGGTTCTGTCCTGTGCAGTGCAGGACATTTGGCATCCTGGGCCCTTGCTTGCTGGATAAATAACCCTTTAGTAATTGAGACCACTTGATGTGTCTCCTGTATTTCCATAGGTCCCATAAAGGAGTATTACCCACCCCAGTTGAGAAAGAAGGTAATAACTTCTTTTCCTTTGAGTTCCAGATGGTAAACTGAATACCTTATTAGGTTGTTTGAGAATCTTAATTTCTGTTCTTAGAAAAGATTTCTAGGAATGTCAGAAATACTGTATTCTTATTCTGTGGTTGTCTGGCCCATTACTTTCACTTCAAGATCTCATCTTTTGGAAGGTTTTGTACTGCAGAAATAGTGTCATGTAGCTCAGCCTGACACATTTTAGGCTTGGGACAAAAAATCTAAGGATGTTTTTAAAGTTTTTCATCTTGTTAATAGATGTGAACTTAAATAAACAAATAATGTAAGGAAAGTTAAAAATGATTTGTCAAAATGAAATGGAAACAACTTTAAATTCTAAGACAGGATAGTGCTCCAAGAGCAGGGGTGAGTAGAGGCTCTACATTATTTCCTGAAGTTTGAGAATTTAGGCAAAATCAACAATGGGCTTTGTGTTGTTAATCTTTAAGACATGTCACTCTGAGGGACTCTCTTTAAAAGGCCAAAAAAAAAAAAAAAAAGCCCAACTTTAAACATGCAAAACTGCTCTAGGTCAATTTCCTGTAAGGAAACTGAGAACTGACTAGGAAATATTTATCAATGGAATGGAAAGCAGCAAAAAGATCAAAAACACAAATGGAGAAACACTCCTTGAATATGGCACCACGTAGAAAGCTGTGGCCTTTTTTCTGGAGATTAAGGGAAAGCAGGAGGTAGACAGAAAAGTAAGGTGGCTGTGCAGTACACATGGCCTGTGGAATTCCAGAAGCTGGAGTTAAGGGAAGACCCCTTCTCTGATACAGCACCCTCTGGAGGGGTTCCTCAGAGGCCTCTGCTTTGATGCCACAAGAAGGTTACCAAGATTGTTTATTCAGGTTACTAATGTTTTCAAGTGCAGTCAGTCCCCACTAATAAGTTACATTCCAAATTGTATGTGTAGGTTGGTTATTTGGACTCTGGAACATGTTTTGCCATGGAAACCATTTAGTACATAGTTAGGTTACCAAGGAAACTGAATATACTGAAGAAGTCCATCAAGCCATGGTGCCTGCTTAACTACCTTGGGAGGGACAGACTCCAACCTTTTTTCTTTCTATTTGGTGGCTGTCAGTTGGAAAGCTCACCTTGTGGGAAGATGAGTTAGCCGGGATCCAGCTACAACAGACTGGACCCACTCAGTTCATCCATACAAGTCCATATACCAGGAAGCCCCCATAGTGCAGTCACATCTTCTCTCTATAGAGTAGAAGTGCAGGACAGACGACAGCCCAGCTGTCATCTCTCACTACTGCATCATTACTTGGAGCAGCACAGAGCAACTTTCCTTTATTCCTTGTAATACTTACTCCACTCCAAGAGACAAGGGAACAGGTGCCAGGGTGAATATAGTGCAGAGAATGTGTTCCTTTCTTCCTTGTGCTTCCAAGTGTCCTTGCTGTAAATGATTTTCTCTCTAGGTAGTCCCTGTGGACTTGATGTCACCCCGAGAAAGCTGACCATTTCAGATTGGATGTGAAGCCCATCCACAAAAGCTTGTTACCCATGCTCTAGGCTCTTGAGAATTAATAGCAAGGCATTTCCCTGGCATGTAATATGTCATTCATCACATGAAAGAGTAGAATTAAGAACCATTGTACTGCTGTAAAGACAAGGAATGGAAACAGTTACAGCATGATTGCTATGGTTATTAAATTGAGTCTTTTCAAAAATTAAGCTGAGTATAACTTGGATGCTTATTGTGCCTATGTATAACCGGAACCTGCCCTGTTCCTTTGGGATAGTAGGATATAGTCAGAACTGCTGAGTACTGGCCACATGGTCCGCAGCTCTTTGGTGTTATGTCCTTGGAGCCTTCACTTGGTATTTTCCCAGTCACAGTGATGAGTTCCTTCCTCCTGTCTTGTCATCACCCTTTGGGACTTCATTAATTTTAGTCTTTTATTTCCTATCTTTGTATGCTGGCTTAGTAACAGTAACTTCACTTGACATTTATTATGTGTTTCCTGCTTTATATACAAAATACATTCTCAGCGGTTCCCTGTGGACGCTGGATTAGGCAGGTGGTGTTGTCCCTGTTTTCCAGAGTTAAAAGTAATAGTCAGATATCCTAAAAGACTTGCCCACTCTCACAACCAGTACCGGCAGACCCAGAGTGGGAGCGTGGGCTTTTGAGACCAGGCTTCTTGTGTTCTTTTCATACGCCATGCCATGCTCCTGTATTGTTGCTGTTTCCCTTAGTTCTGCTTATTTCCTTGGTGGCTGGTTGTTGACTCTCTTTGGATTCTGACTCTAATGCTAGACCTGCCCAGGAGAGACCTACCTTCCCTTTCTGCCTGCTTTAGTCAGTGTTCTGGGCACTGTGGCCATAGCATATCTCCCTCCTCAGCAAATTGGCACCTTAGGACAAGCCCCTGCTGTAGCATATTTATTAGTGAATTGGTACCTTTGCATATTTTATAAAGTGAATGAATGCCTTCAGGTATTCATCTTGATGGTTAATAATCATATTTTGTTTTATATAGTGTCTTTTCATCCCAAGCATCTATTATCTTCCATTATATAGGGGAGGCTGGTTAAAGTACTTGTCTAAAATATTAACAGAAGAGGGGAGAAGGGAGCAAAGTTCTCTGCAGAGCTCCTATGAACCAGACACTGTATCCATACTTTACATGTATGATCTCATTTCATGTTTGCAAAAGCCATGCGAAGTAGGCGACACTTTACATTTTACAGGTGAAGAAAATGTGGTTCAGACAACGTAAGTAAATTACAGTGCAAGTGAAAAGTAGAGGGATACGGAAACCTAGTCTTCCCTGATTTCAAGGTTCATGTTCTGTATACTCTTCCATGGGGCTTCCTTTTGCTCTTTTCAGAGCTGAGAGTGACAAACAGAAGAATGCTTTGGACATGTGGTGGTGGTGTCGGGGGTACTGCCACTTCCTTCTCTTGGCAGCAGCCAGAAGGAATGAGCTTGTTCCTTTCTCTTTCCTCCCAATATTATGGTCTGATGTCAGTTGGAACTTGTAACTACAGAAATTGAACTAAGGTAAACTAATAGAGCAATCTGTAGGTGTTCTAGTGATGGTTGAAGCCGGGCCCATTCATAGACAGCCCCCACTTGGAGCCATTGGAAAGCTGGTTGGAAAGAGCCATGCTTCTCTCAAGGAAAGGCATAAAACTTGGAGGAGAAGCTGCCAAGAAGTTAGAAGTGCTGGGCTTTGGCCAGGGCCTCTTCTCTCTAACTCCAGCCATATGATCCTAAGCTGTTAAGTCCTCTCACCTTTCTGGGTTCTGCCACCTGTAAAACACAAGAACTAAACTGGATAGGCCGTCCAATAACTGCACCTTTATTCTTTATCTTTCAGGAAGGTATTATTTTTAAAGACTCTTTTAAAAACATGAGAATGATAGAAAACCTCTCGCTATTCAATGTCCTTGCCAGGTACCATTTTTGATAGAGACCCTAGGGCTGACAGCTCTCAGAGGTCTGACTCTTAAAGAAAAGAGGGGCCTACAGAAGGCAGAGGCAGAATCAAATTTGTGGATAAGACAGTAATAGGAGTTGATTTGGGGAAAAGCAGGGAGATCTTCAGTAATACCTATGATTTTTGGCTTTATTCTGTACGGTGTAAAGCCAACATGCCTGAGGGTTTAGGATTTCCCAGGGATGCTATGGCTGCAGCTGTTTTCATTGACTCGAGATGACTTAGGGCGCCATGGCCCTGCCTCTGTTCTCAAGCCAGACAGCTGCTCTTGAGGCAAAAAGTAACTGGGATAAAGGATAATGGCCTCCTTTTCTACTCTTTACTCACATTTTTCTACAATTCTTAGGTAGTGAGCTATAACTAATTACTAATAATTGATAATAAACACAAAAACAACTTTAATTTAGAGCAAGATAGAAATACTTGGATAAACTTTGATCCCTTTTTTAAATTTTTTTTCCCCCCATTGGCTGCCTAGCTACCTTTGGGTTTCCTTAAGAAGAAACTTCAGCTTAAACCTTTTCTTGGCAAGAAGAGCTTCCAAGCCTTTATTGGGACATCAGACCCCTTTAGGTGTCCATAGTCTCCATACACAGATTTTCCCACTTGTCCTGAGCACTGACAATTCTCCAGAAAGTGGATAGGTTTGCGTGATGTGGCAACCAGTTTATTTACTTCTCATAAACCCCATCCTGCCAGGGGCTGTTGTTATCTGAAAAGAGTGGATTTTTGTTGTTGTTGTTGTTCTAGGGGGCTGAACCCAGGGCCTCACGCATGCTTTTGCAAGTGGTCTACCACTGAGCTTCATCCCCAGCTCATTTTTTGCTTTTTAGAAAATTTTGAAATAGGGTCTTGCTAATTTATGCGGGCTGCCTCTGTCCTCGAACTTGAGATCCTCCTATCTCTACCTCCCAAGTCGCTGGGATTATAGGCATGTGCCACCATGCCCCGCAAAAGAATGATTTTTAAAAGGAGTAATCTACATGCATCTATCATGTTAAAATCACAAGTAAACTTTCTGCATGGATGTGTTTTCCTGAGACACTTAGGCTACAACAGTCTGCCCAGAGCACCCACTGCTCCTCCATGCTCCATAGTCTACCTGAGGCACAGTAAACCACCTTGTTAAGGTTTCAGACTCTTGCTAAGTAATTTAGATGAAGAGCCCTGTACCTCTAGGGCTTTGACAGCAGCCCCTCTTCCCTGGGCCCCCTAAAACTGCCACGTCATATGCAGCAGGGCTTTGGCACATTTTTGCCATGTTCAGAGCACTCCTCTGAGTGGAGCTTTTCACGTCCACTGCTGTTGTGAGGGCAGCTGCTCAGTTCCGGCCAGTGTCCTCAACACCAGCTTTGATTTATCTCACCATCCACGTGTCCCCAGGGAAGAGGTCCCTCAACTTCAAGGGCTCTTTCCCTTCACCCAAGTCTAACCTCATCTTTCTTTTTTTTGGCACACAGAGGGGAAATCACAGGAGCTAAGTTACGGTAAGGAGGGGCTGGGGGTGCCCAGTTTTACAGTGAAGGTGTCAGAATGCATGGGTAGGGATCAGGAACTGGTGGGCGGAAGAACTGAAGACACCCAGAACAGGAGCGAGCCAAGGATGAATGGAGTTGCTCACCCACTCTGAAGACATATTATGATATTCATAGCAATGTTGGCATTGGGGTTTGTGAAATAGTGTAAAATAGTGTAAAATCCACTATTGTCCCTGTGGAATTAAGGAAGGGGAGGCTTCAGGGAAGAGGTGTGATTTGAGCAGTCTGAAAGGATGGTCCCCAACTGCCAGGCAGTGAGGCTAATTATAGATTCACCTCCTCTGGCTGGTGTCTATACCAGGAGTTTGACATAAAGTTTTACATAAAGTTTATGTACTACTCTTTGCCAGCAGCCCAGTCTTTAATTTAGTTGGGGGTTCGGGGGGAGTTGGTAGTTGTGTTGTTCTGCAAAGCCATGCTTCATTCAGCTACATCTCTTCTCTCCCTGTTTGACTTAGTAATAAAACCTTGCAGTAATCACTTGAGCAGTTCTGTGTGTTATTCTTAGTGGGTAACACTTCAATACATTAACACCTCGTAGCATTTCACTTGGAGTTGTTTCCCCCCCGCCCAAGACTTTAGCATTTGAAAATGCAAAGACACATTAGGATTTTGGATCCTATTCCGTGGATGCTCCTCCTTACAGAGGCTTGCCACAAACGGCTTTTTTCTTTTTTTTCTTTACTTATTGGGCATTACATTGGTCTGTTGTTTGCCACATCTGTTTTCTGAGCTGCTAGTTAGTATATTTGAAAGTACAGTATAAAATGTAACAGGCACTTTTGCTATCTAAATGGCTTTTCTTCTGTCTTATTCTATCCGTGTACATGTAAATTTCTTAACGTGACTTTTTTTTTCCAGTTTCTCAATTCAACTTCTTTTAGGTCAAGACTTTGAAATTAATGACCCAAATCATAGTCTCTTAAGTTGGTATTTGATTGAATCTGTGTTAAAAAGTAGTTAATATATTCCACTTGGTACTACTGTCTTTGAGACTTCTAATCTTCGTTGAACATGTTGAGTCAGAGTTTTGCTGTTTTATTAGGTGACTTTCTGGAATCCCCAAAGCAGTTTTCTCAAAACCATGGTCATTAGACCACCTGCATTAGCCCTGTGAATTAGTTAATAGTACAGATACCTGAACCTGTCCCAGACCTGCCAGATTATGATTTGAGAGCCTCAGAAATCTGCATTTTTACAAGTTTCATCAGGAGTCAAATGCACACTAAACTTTGAGAACTTCAGCCTTGAAGTTTGCTCATTACTTATTTTGGAGTTATTACTGAATTTCTCCAGGACATACATGATTGAGTTCTGGCCTTTCTACAAGTCGCTCATTGATTTGAATCCTGTAAAGAGTACCCTTAGGAAAGAGTAGGGTTATACTTTCCCTGGGATTCAGTAGAGTTACAGAGAAAGTCAGACTCCAGCAGTATTACCAGAATGCAAGTCACTGGACCCTCTTATGCTTGTTGTGCATGGTTCTGTAGAGATATGCAAGGGCAGTGGACCTACACGTGACACTTGGAAATCACCTTCCTCGGACATAGATGACTACTTAGTATATTAGACATTAGAATATTGCTAGTCTAAGCTCTGGAGCCTTATAATAATAGTAATTAGGATAATGATACTTTGTACTTCTCAAGTGTCTTTAAACTGAAGGCCTTAAAGTGCTATATTAAACAAAGTTTGCAACACCTTGGCGAGAGAAGTCAGTGTTAAGTTCCTCATTTTATAGATTTAAAACTTAAAGCTTAATGTGAAAATTTAGCTTAGACACTTCTCTTGGATAATGACATATTCAAGATGGAGACGCATGAATCTTTCGGAGGAACATTTGTAATTTGGGGGATGAGGGGACCAGTGTTGATCGGCTGGTAGCTCTTTTGGTATTGCAAGGTACCTCCTGAGTGGAAATAGCCATGTTCTGCTGCTTTAATTAATGCTTTTAATAACTAGAGATGTTTGGCTGGAAAACATTAGCATTTTTCTTACTAGCATTTTTTATGTATTAAATCCCATATTCCTTCTAGCTACTTCCTTTTCCTTTCCTTTCTTTGGGCTTCTTTATCTATTTTTAAATCAGAGAGTCAGAGAATGCTAAAAACAACAACTACAAATCCATATGTCAGACCCCTTTGATTTATAGGACAAGATGCTTGAGTCCAGTAAAAGGTTAAATAGCACGCCACCACTGAGCCACATCCACTGTACCCCTCTTTTTTATTTTTTATTTTGCTAAATTGCACAGGGTGCCCTCAGCCTCAAATCGGTAATCCTCCTGCCTCAACCTCCAGAGTAGCTGAGATTACAGGTGTGTGCCATGGCACCTGGCCTTCCCACCTGTTTTACCTGTATTCTTCCTATCACCTCCTTTCTCTCTCGTTTTCTTTTATAAGATAATAATATTGCAATGTAAGTAATTGAATATTCCAGAAAAGTAAAATTGAATACATTTGTTTTAAATCTTGAAGGATAAATGAAAGGATAAAGCAAAAGTGCTTGGAGACTTCTAGAATATTTGACTTTTCATTCTTTTTTTTTTTTTTCTACTTCATTAGCTGTATAAGTTGATAATTCTTCGTTGTCACAATTTTTCGACCCCATTTGCTCAGCTCCAAGTGTATGTTGTAAGAAGCACAGCTTTTATGGATGATTTGTGGTGCCTTTTGCCATACAGATAAAATGGAGAGCAGTTTCTATGATAACAGATTACGAATTTGAAGGAAAAATGATAGGATATTTATTCATTTTTTCAGCAAATGATTGATAGGGATCATCTCCATATACAGCATACTATATTTTAATGCAAGCAGATGAGAGTGTTAGTAATTATGCAACTTTGTTCCTCCCTTATAGACTAAGATGACTAAGGTAAAGGTGCTGATATAATAAATGTAAAAGCACTTGGGAAAAAAGAAAGAGCTATACAAAGGTGTTAATGATTTCTTATTCAGAACAGCTTGGTTCTAGAAATGTTTACTGGGAATCTATAAACAAATATTTGTATACTAAGGGCCAAGTCCTGGTGATACTGACCTATATAGAGAAAAGTAGAGACAGAGGCAAAACATGGGTTGTTTATTCTTTCTTAGTGAGAAGAAAAGTAGACAGACAGGAACACACCAACCACCAGATGGAGCTATCAGCCATAGGCAGCTCTGCTTCTGTTCCAGAGAACTTCTGTTAGACTGTAAGAAGTAGAGGAAGTATGAAATTAGTTGAATGATATATGAATAATTCATAAATGGAGTACCTGTATTTTAGGCAAAATATTATCTCCATTTGTTAACCCACGTTATTATCTTAAAGTTACCCACTATATCTGAAGAGTAATTAGATTAGATTTGTAAGTGAAATAATGTTAGTTAATAATAATGCCCCCCTATTTCTTACAGTTTACTGTACTATGAGGGCTTGTGTGTTGCTGTATGCTGAAAGGTATGCCACCAGTATTACAGATACCAGTAGAGACACCTATGGTGGACAGGTTTCAGCTGAGCTTCTAGACTAAAACAGACTAGGGAGAAGGACATAACTAACATACTTCTGAAACAGTTAGCCAAGGAAAACCCTATGAATAGCAGAGAAACACTGTCAGATATAGAACTGGAAAAGGATTCCCCCAGGTTGGAAGGTACTCAAAAGACAATGGGGGAAGTGTTGCCTCCTTAAAGTAGAGTCTACCTTAATGATCAGAATGGAATAAAGCTCTAGGGACTTATATTTGCTGATGTGGCACAACTCAAAATGAGAAGAAACAACTGTAAACGTCCATTAATAATTGGAATGTGGAATGTACAGAGTATGAATCTAGGAAAATAGGAAACCATCAAAAGGGAAATGGAGCAAATAAATAATCAACATTTTAGATGTCAGTGAGCTAAAATGGACTGGCATGGGCCATGTTGAATGAGATAACATAGTCTACTATGCTGGGAATGACAGATTAAAGAGAAATTGGGTTTTATTCATCATCAAAACAGATATTTCAAGATCTGCCCTGAAGTACAATGCTATCAGTGATAGAATAAATCCATATGCCTACAAGGAAGGCTGGTTAATATGACTATTTTTCAAACTTACCCACCACTGAGGCTACAAATGAAGACAGGGAGGATTTTTACCAGCTTCTGTAATCTGAAATAGATTGAAAATGCAGTAGAGATGTACTGATAATTACTGGTGACTGGAATGCAAATGTTGGAAACAAAGAAGAAAGCTCAGTAGTTGGAAAATAGGGCCTTGTGGACAGAAATGATGTGGGAGATCATATGATAGAATTTTGTCAGACCAATGACCTTTTCATTGCAGATACATTTTCCGCCAACATAAATGGTGACAACACACATAGAATTCACCATATGGAACATAGAGGAATGAAATTGACTACCTTTGTGGAAAGAGATGATGGAAAAGCTCAATATCAGATGTCAGAACAAGACCAGGTACTGATTGTGGATCAGACCATCAGCTGCTCATATGTAGGTTCAAACTGAAACTGAAGAAAATTGGAACAAGTGTATAAGAGCCAAGGTGTGACATTGAGTATATCCCACCTGAGTTCAGAGACCACCTGAAGAATAGATTTGATGCAGTAGACACTGATGAGCGAAGACCAGATGAATTGTGGCATGACATCAAAGACATCATTCATGAGGAAAGCAAACAGATATTAAAAAGATAAGAGAAAAAGAAAAGACCAAATTACATGTCAAAAAAAGAGTCTGAAACTTTCTTGAATATTGAGCAGCTAAAGTAAAAGGAAGACATCACAAAATTAAAGAACTAAACAGAAGATTTCAAAAGGCAGCTCAAGAAAGCAAAATCAAATATTATGATGACATGTACTGGAGGTAGCTGGAGATAGAAAACCAAAAGATAAGAACATGCTGTTTTTCTCTAGCTTAAGTAATTGAAGAAAAAATTCAAGCCTTGAGTGGCAATGGTGAAGAATTCTACAGGGAAAATATTAAACAATGTAGGAAACATCAAAAGAAGATGGAAAGAATACAGAGAGTGATTATACTAAAAACAATTAGTGGATGACCAGCCATTTCAAGAGGTTGCATATGATCAAGTACCAATGGTACTGAAGGATGAAGTGGAAGCTGCCTTGAAGGAAATGGCAAAACACAAGGCTCCAGGAACTAATGGAATACTGACAGAGATGGTTCAATAAACAGATACAGCACTGGAGGTATTAATTTGTTTATGCCAAGAGATTTGGAAAACAGCTACCTGGCCAACTGACTGGAAGAGATCCATATTTGTGCCTATTCCCAAGAAAGGGGATCCAATCTAATGTATAAATTGTCAAGTGATATCATTAATATCACACACAAGTACAATTTTGCTAATGATCACTCAAAAGAAACTACAGCAGTATATAGACAGGGAGTTACCAGAAAATCAAGCCAGATTCAGAAGAGGGGGGCATGGAACCAGGGACATCATTGCTGATATATGATATTAGCTGAAAGCTGAGAATACCAGAAAGACGTCTATGTTTTATTGACTATGCAAAGGCATTTGACTACGTGCATCACCATAAATTATGGACAACATTGGAAAGAATAATACCAGAGCACTTAATTATACTCATGAGGAATCTGTACATGGACCAGGAGGCAGTTGTTCGAACAGAACAAAGAAACACTGCCTAGTTTAAATTTGAGAAAGGTTTGTGTCAAGGCTGTATCCTTTCATGGTACCTGTTCAGTCTCTAGGCTGAGCAAATAAGGCAAGAATCTGGACTTTATCCAAAAGAACACAGTATCTTGATTGGAGAAAGACTCATTAACAACCTGCCTTACGCAGATGACATAACTCTGCTTGCTGAAAGTGAAGAGGATTTGAAATATTTACTGATGAAGATCAAAGAACACAGCCTTCAGTATGGATTGTGCCTCAACATCAGCAAATCAAAAATCCTTGCAACTTGGTCAGTAATCAACTTCATGATAAATGCAGAAAAGGTTGAAGTTGCCCAAGGTTTTATTTACTGGGTTCTGCAATCAACACCCACAGATTCAGAGTCAAGAAATAAAAAGATGCATTGCAGTGGGAAAAAATGTTGCAAAAGACCTCTTTAAAGTGTTGAAAAGTAAAGATGTCATACTGAAGACGAAGGTATGACTGAGTCATGCCATGGTATTTTCAGTTGCATCATACAGTTATGAAAGCTGGAGGTTGAATAAGGGAAACAGGAGAAGAATTGATGTTTTTTAATTATGGTACTAGAGACAATTATTGAACATACTACAGACTGCCAATATAACCAACAGATCTGTCCTAGAAGAAGTGCAACTAGAGTGCTTCTTGGAAGCAAGGATGGCTAGACTGCGTGTGATGTATTTTGTACATGTTGTCAGGAGGAACCAGTCCCTGGAGAAGGACATCTAGTTTGGGAGAGTGGCTTGTCAACCAAAAAAGGATAGCGCTCAACTAGATGAATTGATACAGTGTCTGCAACAATGGGCTTAAACATAAAAAAAGATCATTTGCCTGGCACAGAATCAGGGAGTGTTTTGTTGTGCTGTACGTAGGGTTGCTATGAGTAGGACCCGATTTGACAACACCTAACAACATTAATAATGCTTCCTGCTCTTTCGAGACCTGCAGTTGTACAACTGTGGCATCTGGTCTTGTCAGATCTCGGAAGCTAAGCAGGGTTGGGCCTGGTTAGTACTTGGATGGGAAACTGCCTGGGAACACCAGGTGCTGTAAGCTTGGGAGAAGGACCTGGCAACCCACTCCCAAAAAACAATCAGCCATTGAAAACCCTATGAATAGCAGAGAAGCACTGACAATAGTGTTTCGTCTGTTGCACATCAGGTTGCTATGAGTCAGACACTGACTCGATGGCACCTAAGAACAACAACAGTTTCTTCAAGAGCCATCTCAAACATCACCCCCTCTCTAAAACATTTCTTACCACCCTTCTACCAGACAGAATGAAGAATGCCCTTCTCTGTGCCCCTACATCGTTGTTTATGCTCAGTAATAATAATTGTTATCTTAATGAATTAAATTTTTTTTCTACATATCTATCTCTGCCACTACTTGGGAGATTCTTGAGATCATATGTTATTATTTTTCTATATGCACTGCTAACTACAAAACCTGCCAGGTATTAGTCACAGAATAATCATGTTATAAATATTTTGGAATTATAGTTTTTCATGGACTATTTAAAGACTACTGATCTATTAATAGTTCCTGAGCAGTTTTCCCTTAGAATATAAATAAGCTATAGGAGTCATCCTACAAAATAATTTATTTTAGAACACAAGGAAGGATTAGAAAACAGGGTAGGATTTTAGGATTAATTGCAAGGATTATGTAAGAATTATTTTTACTATCAGTCTGCTCTCAAAGCAGCAAGCATACCAAATTTTTTTACATGGAATTTTAATTTGGGGACTTATTTGAAATACATTTATACTGTCCAAATTGAGAAAGGTAGACCTTTTTCTTTAATAAGTTTAAGTAGGTAAGTAGACTAGGGACATCTCTGAATAGTAGGCCAAATTTCATTCTATATTATATATTTTAAGAGGAACTTAATGGGCAGTCATGATTCATTCCATTCAATTCATTTGATAGGAATCTGCTTCATAGACAACTTTAAAGTGAATTATATATTTCTCTTTAGAAACAAATGTATAATTTTTAGAGTTCTGTGAGAGTTAAGGTAAAATACTTTTTTACATAGAGAAAACCACAAAAATTTTTTCCGTATAAAAAATAATGCTGAGGCCTAGCTCAGTTGGTAGAGCACTGCTCCATACTTCCTGAGGACCTGAGTTCAATCCCCAGCACTGCAAAAAATGGGAGAAAGTAATGGCAATCCACTCCCCAAAACAATCCCAAAACAATCAGCCATTGAAAACCCTATGAGGTTCACTATGAGTTGGACCCCACTTGACAGTACCTAGCAACAGCAACAACAACAAATAATGGCGAGGTGTGGTGTCACTTGCCTGTAATCTCAATTACTCAGGAGGCTGAGGCAGAGGTTTGCAAATTTGAAGCCAGAGGCAGCCTGCACAACTTAGCAAGACCTTGTCACAAAAATAAAGTAAAAAAGGGCTAGGAGTGTAGCTTAATGGTAGGGTGCTTACCTAGCATATGCAAAATAATAATGGTAGTACTATACCTGTTATTTCCTTGTATATGGAAAATTTCCATCTTTGTAGTCTTGACTAGAAAAGTTTCTCCTGAGCAATTTTTTAGAAAAGTGAAGAAAAGTATTTCATCATCTTGAACAAAACATTTATCAATTGCCTCTTATAGGAAGGTCATATTACCAGTCCCCTGGCCGAACTTCACTTATCCAAAGTTGAGGCTCCTGCAGGGAAAAACCAGAATGATGATTTGTATAACATTCCTTATAAAGAAAAGTTTAAAGTGCTCATCAACACGCTGCTCTTAGTAAGGTAGCTCCCCATTTTCTGTCTCACTGGGGACCTAGTTGACATCCACACTTAAATTTGTACTCTCTATTTCTTAATCATTCTGCTCTAAGTCTCCTTCATTATTTGAAAATCACATTCTTTTTCAATATCATGAATGTCAGTAATATAGTTTCAGACTATATTACTTATTGATCCTACTTGCCTAATGCAGCTTTTGCCTTCATTACTTTTTTTATTGCATGATTTACATATGGGATTTTTACATAGGGATTGTGGGAGGTTTTTAAAATCCAAAACCAATATAAAGTTGGCAGCGTTGGAAATTTGTGTTCATTCCCATTAAAGCTTTTACCCTTTCTTTCTTTCTTTGAAGTTATCACCAGTGGTTTAGGTTGTCTGGCAGCCTCAATCCTGCTTTAGTTCTTCCCTGGAAATTTTACTGGTATGTAAAGCATTTTTTTGAGCTTTATTAATCAGCAAGATTCTGTTTTCATTTGAATTGCTGAAGGAGAAAACATTTGATCTGAAATTCCTCCATTCGTAGGGAATTCATTTATGTCAAGGCATTCATTAGTTTTTATTTGTTTTCTTAAAGGAAAATATATAATTCTTCATTTAGCCCGCATTCATTGAGTCTCTATCTCATGCCAAGTACTCTAGTGACACTGTTAGGGAAGAGGTGGGGTTATGGAAAAAGGATGAAGATGTGCAGCCCTAAAGAAGATTACAGTCTCCTGGCAGAAACAAGTGCAGAAGTCACTGGCTGGGACAGTGTGGTGGTTTCTGTACTGGAGTTGTGCAGAACAACAGGCGCCCAGTGCACAGAACAAGGAGGTCTTCAAGGAGACTCCAAGGACTCACAGAAGGGTGACTTCTGGAAAGGACCTTGAAGGAAGAATAAAATTTTCCAAGAGGTGAAGGAGAGGTAGAGCATTCTAGGTAGAAGGGACACACGGACTAGGTACAGAGGCAAAAGTGTTGCTGGTATTTTCAGGCTACTGTGAGTCGACCACTGTGGGTGTAATCATGAGTGATCCTGGCTGCAGTTCAATCACCAGAATTTAACAAGGAAAAGGTAATAATGTACAAGGATTTCACATTCTCAAATAAATCCAAAAAAATGACTGGTTTTTAGTATATTCTTTTTTGGCAGACCCTGTGCTCAGAACTTAGGTGATATGTGCACCATGTGTCTAGTGATAACTGATGTCCATTGGGTCTCCCAGACATGCACTCAGCTGTATTAGTATCTCTTGTAACACACTACTGAGGGCATTTTTCACTGTTCACTCAGCTATCATGTTGGGCTGCATACACAGGGAGTCAATGCATGTGCACCTCTGCATGTTCATCATCACACATTCTCCACTGGGCTGTGCACATAGTCACACACATATGCTCTTTTGTATCCCCCTCCATTATTTCTAATAAAAAGTTCGATCCATGAGAGTAGTTTTTAAATATCTGGTGGCTTAAGGGTAGAGGTCACAAGCATCAGCATCTTGCACATGTAAATTACATATGCATGTATCCAGAAAAATGAATTAAGATGGAAAGAGCACATAAATTATTTCATTTCGCTGTATTTTGTTTTATCATTTTTCTGAAGAGTAGATGGCAGAGCATGGTAATTAAACAGTATGGACAAATGAGCAAAAGTTGTGATGTGATGGATGTTAGAAAGAGATAGTCAATTAATGAGAGGGTTTGGAAAGTATAGCAACTTGTCTGCATGCAAGTTGCCAGCATCCAGTACGTGAAAGATTTTACTTTCTTTGCATTTTTTTTTTTTTAAGATTTGGCATCATCTAGTCAAATTTCTAGAGACTACTGCAAAGCAAAACTATGAAATGGGTTCTTTGTGAGTTTATTAATGCACAATCATGATGGTCCCAAGTTTTCCCAAGTTGTACAGAGCCAGCTTTCCAACAGATTCCCTTTAGAGGGAAGGCACATAACTGAGAAATTGTTTAACCCAGCCAGACATCTTCAGGGAATTATAGGGAGGCAGTTTTCTTTTTTAGTGGCTTATAAAGCATTTGAAGAATGCCATTGTGGAGCAGGGAGCACATGCCCAATCATTTCCCTTTTTGGGGGAGGAACTGTGGTTGGCCTGTTCTCGTTTTGAGTTGCTGGAACCTCAGGGCTGCTCTGTGGCCCCTAGGGTTCCTGATTGGCCCCAGGGGTCTAGATGGTGGAGGAAGCCAATGTTCCACTCAGTGATTGAGCCAGTTTCTAGACCAGAAAACTCCAGAGCTTGGGAATGGGGTTAGGGGCAAGAGCTAGGCTAGGCAGAATTTAGATGTAGGCCCAAGGAACTTGCCCATTTTCAGAGTCTCCGGTTTGGCCCAACCTACCAAAGGGTCTCAAACATCTTTCCTCTCTTATTCAGGAACTCCTCAGAACCCAAACTCCCGTTCCACTTTTCAAGCAAGGCTTAGTCAGGGTTCTGTTACGGAGCTGTGCAAGCTCTTACCCTAAAACCCCTGACCAGTGCCGAGGCCCTGCAGGCACAGTTTAAAAGGGAGTACAAGTGGTGAGTGTGTCCTCATTGGCACTTGTCCCCCTCCAGTTTGCTTTTTTGTGGTCAAAATGTCTTGCAGAGAAGTTACTTAGTGCCAAGCTGGCACAGCTGCAGCTCATTTAACCACTCATTTATTGAATGAAGTCCTATTTCCATTTTGCCATTGGGGTAAACTGAGGGATGAGATCTTTATTTGATTTGGAACCAGAGACAGACTGTGATAGATCTAGTACTAAACATTTGGACATCTTCTTGTTTGCTTTCAATTTCAAATGTAATTCACTAGATTATACTGTTTTCTGCACCTCAATTAGTATAAATTTAAATCTTATCTACTGCAACTATCTCATCAAACCAATTACTAATTCCTAGAATAAAGACCAGTGAATTTAAATGAAGCCTTTTGAATTCATGGCCAAGCAGCTAGGAGTTGTAACTATTGAAGTAAGAATTACTAGAAACTTGAAATGTCATGCCTTGGCTTTTTTCCTGCTCCCTCCAGTGGGTGGTTAGGCCCAGGGGAAGAGAGTACCATCTTTGGGCTGTGAAGCACATGACTCATACCTGGGAAGTAAAGATAAAGGGCACCTGAATTGCACTCAGTTTTCTGAAGATAGATACCTGCGAGACACTGGATTTTATGTGACTGATTAAAGCAGAAGTCTGAAGTCGCACAGACCTGGGTTTGAATGCCATCTCTAATATTTAGTAGCTGGGTAACACTGTACATGTTCCTTAACTTCTCTCAGGCTCACTTATGTCACCTGTAAAGTAGACATGAGGATTGAGTTAAAACATGCATTACTAAGAGTAACACCTGGCATATACTCCACTGAGTACCACTCCATTGAGTAAGCTCCCAGTGATCAATGGCTCGTCCTAGCTTGGCTGACTGTACCAGGCTCCTTACTAGGTGCTGTTATGCACCTTACCTCATTTCATTTTCCCCATCAACAGCCAGGTAATCCTCTTCCTTGTATGGCTAGAACTGTGCTAGTTGAACATTTGAATTTTTAAGCATCTTAACTGAATATGACACTGCATTGGTGACATTTTGATAGCTGTCATTGCATGGTTTAGTTCCAACATCTTTCAGCACATTCAGAAGCATCAACCTTTACATGTTGGGGCCTCTCCAGCAACAATTATAGCCACAAGTGAAGAAAAAGCTATACATGTTCCCTGAAAATATCGTCAAGATTTGTGTCATAGGCCGCTGGTGACAAAGACTTGTTTAACTGCTAGATGTCAGCTTCCCCCCTTCAGATAAAATTAAACTATGGAAAAACCATTCAATCTGTATGTGTAAGAATAGATTGGTTTTTCAATGATAATTCTGTAAAAGATCAAAATGGGTACTGAATGCCTCTATTTATAACACTTTGTATTGTGGGTGTGTGAACAGATAGAGTGGGGTGCCCTAAAGACAAGACATTGTAATTGTCTTTTTTGGCCAGCCTCATGAATCTGCTCTCCCCAGATGCCTCCCCAGCCTGCAGCAACTCTGCTTTCTCCATGACCTTCCTTAAGTGTGAAGCACTGTACGCCAGTGATTCCTCTAGCCAACTCAGCAGGTGGACCAGGATAGGTTTATAATTAGCTTTCTTAACAGCCCCAACTGGCCACTCTTAAAATAATTCTGTTAAGTGTGGCCTCCCGTGTTATATGGGATAAATCAGTAGCTAGCTGTCCCAGGAGGCTTTGGAGACCCTGAGAGCTACAGGCGGGGGCAGGAGGGTACATTTTTCTGGACTTGAGGCCAGACACAGAAAGTGTATATCTGAAACAAATTGCATTTGATCAGGGCATCGTTCTTATGAAGACTTAAAGTCCTTTTGTGGATCACACAGGGCTTGGAACAAAGGTCTGGGAAAGAAGTATAAGGCAGTCACCTCTGCCTGATAATTACTAAAATGCCAGCGTTAGACATTAATGCCATCTGAATAATGAAAAGCTGCAAGCATGGAGCTTTACAAAGGAAAAAGGGAGGCAAATTGGATGGTAGAGCAAGGGAAGCTGTGACACAGCCAGAAGAAAGACAGAGGGAAAGGCAGAGTCTGTCCCCCATTGTGACACAGTGTCCTCCCTAGGTGAAGCTGGCACAGGATGGGCTAGGCTGGTGGAGCTTAGTCAGAGGCCTCAGAAGTCCACCCAGGTGGTCTGAGGCTCTAAGGTGATGTGATCTAGTGTCATGGAGGTGAGAATTGAGGCCCCCTGTGCCTTGAGGTCCCAAAAGTCACTGCCCATTGAAAACTGCTAGGTCATTTCCCAGTAGCTTTATCTCTAGGCCATGAGCTCTACTCAGCTGGGGAGGTGGAAGCCAACAGGTGATACTAGAAATTGGAGAATTTTCCCAGTGAGATCTTTTCATAGCAGAAATGCTTAGACTCAGTGACCATAATGGTCACATCTGGCACAAGAAAACAGCCTCCTTCCACTTGTACTTACTATGTCTTGATGTCAGGGGACATACGGATAGAAGCAAATGCTAGTCCTTCTAAATGTGCAGTGTCTGGTCACTTCTAGGCAAGCAGGAAAATATGGTAGTGGTAGAAACTGACACACACAGAGCAGGGCAGTTCTGCACATACACTTGGTATTTGCTCTCCCTTTCTATTTTCTTTTTGTTGTGTCAAACACTACTGAGTGAAAGTTGCCCCCACACCCCCAACTGGAGTTAGCAGAGTGCATCCTGGCCTGCAATAGGCCAGTTTCTGGGCTGTCAGAGCAGTGGAATCACAAATAGCAACCTCGGGCACATAAGGACACACACAGGCCGCAGAGCCTGTCAAGGGCTCTGTCGTGTTCCGATGAACAGATGTTTATCCCACAACATTTTTTCTGTTCTTGGGGTTTGTCCAATGCATTAAAAAAAAAAAAAAACTGAACTGTTTACACTAATTATTCCCTTTTGCTGCCTTTGCTTGTTTTGTTTTGCTTTTTTCTTTTTCCCATACATTAAGAACTATTCGTGTGAGGAAATTCTACCCAGCTGCTTTCTGGAACGGACCCTTCCATAGCTTAAACCAGGAACCCTTTGTTCTTGGATCTGAGTAGAGCTCAGCTTGCCTTGTCACGTGGATCTTGGCGCATCTTCCCTGAAGTTTATAGGCTTTTTAAAGCTCGTTTCCTTTTTACCCCAAAGATAAACAGCTTCCATGACTTTTCTTCAAGTAAATAACTCTAGATTTCTTCGTCATTTCAGTCCTCCTCGATGGCTCTGTCAGTATTTTATCCAGCAGTCAGTTATTAGGCATGCACTTAGTTCTGGTGAGTACCATACCACCATATTAGGTATTAAGAAAGAAGTTGAATCCTTTCTTCTTTCATTAGTTTGTTCATGTTTTCACTTATTTTTTCATTTCCTTCACTCAAGAAACATTTTTTAAGCCCTCACTGTGCACCAGGTACTGCTTTGGGTATAGAGGAGTCAGTGATAAGCAAAAACAGACATGGTCTTTGCCTTCAAGGAATTCCCATTGTAGTGGGGGAGAAAGCTATGAAGAATTAATTGCAGTTCAAGGTGATACATGCTATAATAGTAGGGTGTTCAAGGCTCTTTGAGGAAAGGGAAGGGT
Source organism: Pedetes capensis (assembly GCA_007922755.1). Lineage (NCBI taxonomy): Eukaryota > Metazoa > Chordata > Mammalia > Rodentia > Pedetidae > Pedetes > Pedetes capensis. The sequence goes on along the minus strand of VMDO01005988.1, from coordinate 21,622 downwards.
ATAATTGGCTGTGCCTCAGGCATCAAAAGTAACTTCACAGGGTGCATTTGGGCATTCTGGACAGAGGAAACAACGTATATGGAAGAGTATGTTTGGAAAATGGTAACTTAGTGGGCTTAGTATCTGAGGGGCAAAGACAGGAGAGGCAGGGGATAAAGCTGGAAATGTAAGGTGAGCAGCCAGCGTGTTAAGGGCGTTTTGCATGCATATGAAGTTTAAAAACTTGGAGTATATTTTACAGAAAATAAAGGGGGTGGGGCAAAGAAGCCTTTTAAGTGGAAAGAATGCATACCAAGTGTTATAGGCTGAATTGTATTTTCTCAGCATCCATCTACTGCCACCCCAACCTCTAGTACCTCAGGATGTGACTGTATTTGGATACAGTGCCTTTCAGAAGTCATTAAGTTAGAATGAGGTCATTAGGGTGGGCCTTAATCCAGGAGGCCTGGTGTCCTTACAAGAAGGGGAAATTTGAAGACAGGAACACACAGGGGGAAGCCTATGTGAAGACATGGAGAGAAGGCAACCACCTATGAACCAAAGAGGCCTCAAGAGCAAAACTGATCCTGCCAACACTTTGCTCTCAGACTCCTTGGCCCCAGAATGATGAGAAGATAAATGTTTATTGTTTCAGCTGTCCAGTCTCTGTGTACTTTGTTATAGTAACTGACAAACTAATCCACTCAGATTTATGGCTTATAAAGGTGACTAGAGCATGTGGAGGGTGCTGGTTTAGAGAGCAGAGTAACTTGAGGTAGGAACAGCAGTAATAGGAATCTGTTACAAAAGTCTAGATAATGATGACAGGGTTGATTGACTAAAGAGTGCACGAGTGAATTAGCCTTTTCACCAAAATAGTGGTTATCGTAGAAAGAACACCTTCAGGGGAGTGGAGAGGGGGATAAAAGCCCAAAGAATAAATCTAGATTTGGATCACTTCACTTTGGTTTGTGCCTTGAATGTTTGATATATTTGGCTGCATCAAAATAAGCTTTTTTGGCTTCTGGTCTTTGGTTGGGTTCAGCAGCAGAACGTCAAAAGGTGGGAGGAGAGTGACTCTCTCCTTGCTTTGCACCCATGTGGCCATGGCCGCATGGCTGCATCCTTCTCCTGTGGCCACAGTTCACTGCAGTTGCAGTTCACTCTGATTTGAGCCCAGAGGTGAATAATGTCTTTCCATTGTTACAGCCCTGGTGTGCTTCTCTGCCTCTTTTTTGTTTCCTTTAACTCTGTTTGCAGTTTCATAAGGAATACTTTCATTAAAGTCTGGTCAGTCTCCCGTTTGAGAGCACCATCTGTTCCTTGCCATGCTGATGAGTTTAACGTACCTTACTGGACTTCCAGGTGGAAATAGCTAAGAGACAGGTGGAAATATAGGATTAGAAACTTGGAAAAAGGTTGAGACTGGATATAGATTTAGTACCAACATATATAGATAGGGATTGAATCCTTGAGTTGCCAACAACATAGCATGAAAGAGAAAAGGTCTTGTTTGGAATGCAGGAAAAAATTAAATTTGGAGGAATTAGCCACTTTTTGTAGCAAATAGAATCTCATATATGAAGCTCTTCACTCTGTGAATAAGCCCAAATGAATGATTCAGATTGAATATTAACACTAGTCACTAGTTATACAGAAACTGAAGCTTGACTGTCATAAAGAAGGGACTTAATAGTCAATGAATAGTGAATCGGTGTCATAGAGAATATGTAAGTAATAGCCAAGGATAACATTTTAAGCATCCTTAAATATTTCATAAATATAAGTAATCCATGTAATTGACAAGTTACTTAAAAATATTTGTTGAAGCAGTTTGCTAAGTTCCTTTGAAAGCTAACATTTTAATGTCTGAGATTTAGTTACTCTATGTACTCCAAGCCTACAGCTGTACCACTGCAGCATCCAATCCCATCAGATCTTGGAAGCTAAGCATGATTGGGCCTGGTTAATACTTGGATGAGTGACTGCCTGGGATCACCAGGTACTATAGGCTTGGGAGAAGGACCTGGCCACCCACTTCCCCAAAAAACAATCTGCCGTCGAAAACCCTATGAATAGCAGAGAAGCACTGAGACATTTTTGGGCATGGCACAGTATTGAGTAGTGTTTCATCTGTTACACGTAGGGTCACTATGAGTCAGACTCGATTCAAAGGCACCTAATAACAACAACATATATTCCAAAGTAGTAAGCTTATATTACCTATAAAATTGAAATAGTAATAATGTTCAAATGTTAAGTCGTTTTTTTTTTTCATTGCAGTCTCATTAATCTACATTTCTACACCACGAGGTGGGTACTACTAATATTTTCCTCATTACTGATGATGAAACTGAGTCTTAGAGAAGCCACTAATTTTCCCAAGACCACACAGCTAATAAATGTCAGAGCCAAGTTCTCCTATATCTGAATAAGTGAGGGTTTTCACTAATACTTGGAAATACTTGGAAATACTTTTTTGGACCCTATCCAAGGGCTTTTTGTAACAGAAAAATTCAAGGATCCCAGGGCAAAGCACTTTCACTGAAAAGGTATTTGTGTGGTGTAGACTTAGAAGAAGGCTTTAACAAAAGTCTAACATACATAGTTGAACTGTTGTATTAGGAAGGCCAGAATTGCCTACATAGGACATATAATATGCATCCTTTCTATTCTTTGTTGTTGTCGTCGTCATTAGGTGCCGTCAAATCAGTGTCCAAATCAGCGACCCCACGTACAACAGGCTACTAAACACTATTATTAGTGCTTCTCTGCTATTCATAGGGTTTTCAATGCCTGATTGTTTTTGGGGAGTGGGTTGCTGGATCCTTCTGCCAAGCCTACAGAACCTGGTGTTCCCAGGCGGTCTCCCATCTAATACTAACCAGGCCTGACCCTTCTTAGCTTCCAAGATCTGATGGGATTGGAAGCCACAGTGGTATGGCTGCAGGCTTCTATTTTTTAGCTAGCATAAAAGTGGTGGCCTTTGTATCAAATTCAGTATTTTGGCCAGAATCTGATTTTCCTGGATGGCTATTTCTCATTGGCCTTTGAAGCGCAATTGGAGCACATTTGGTATTTGTGGCCGGCTACTTCTGGAAGTCTGCATGTGGCTTGGTGTGGTATCATGGGAGTTTGTCCAGTCTGCCTTGTGTGATGGTTATTACTCCTGTTGTTGTTGTTGTTAGGTGCCATCAAGTCGGTATCCTACTCATAGTGACCCTCATAGGGTTTTCAATGGCTGATATTTTCGGGATTGCCTTGGGAGTGGGTTGCCAGTTCCTTTTCCCATTTTTGCAGTGCTGGGAATTGAACTTGGGACCTCAGAGACTGTGGTGCAGCACTCTACCAACTGAGCTAAATCCCAGCCTACTAGTGGCCATGAATTTTTTTCTTTTCATTCTCATTCAGAGTTATCAGTATGTTATCATGCCCAGAGGAGAAGAAACTCAGTTCTGAGCAAATTATTTCAAATCTCTAAAAATGACCTAATTAAAGGTTGCAAGGTTGCAAGTCAGTCCTGAAAAAAAAATCAGGAAGATAGTAGCATCTTCACATTATTTTCCTTTGTGTTCCATGTGGGCACAAATCTAGTAACTTTCCTTACAATCCAGCATAGTGACCCCCTCTGCTCCCCAAATCAACCAGTTCAACCAAACTTTCAGAAAGGCATACACTGCAGGTTAGGGGTCAGTCTTACTCCTCACATTCACCAACTGATCACAAAGAGCCTCTTTTGTCCTGTGATAGGGCTCTGAGCAACCTGGTAAAAGACAGAGTCCAGCTCTAACATATGAGTCCACCTTCCTGTTTTGTTGTCCACATTGAACATGGGCTAATTTAAAACCGTATTTTTTCAAACTCCAGTAGGGATTGTGGGTCAGTTTTTAAAAGCACTTTTCTGAACCACATAATGGGAATTTATTTCAAGCTGTGGTAGCAAAGTAAGCCTAAACATATTACTTTAATTATTATTGTAGGTGTCTTTGATTAAGAGTAAAGAATCACTTTTCTTTTTAAAGACATTTAAATTTTCCTCTAAGTATAGCCAATATTTATGGCATTATTTCTTGTTTAGCCATTCTTAAGATAATTTGATAAAATATATTAAAAAGTTTTAAAAGACACCCATTTACTATTCCAGGCTTTCAGTGTATTAGTATAATTTTAATGTTGGTAGGATGTTTTCAGCTGATGGCATTTATTCATCTCTCTTTCTGTTCTTTTTGACCTCTTTCAAAGAAACAATCTAAATATCCAGTAATAAAAGGTTAGATAAATACGTTATGACAAAGCAACATAACAGAATCCTGTCACCCATTCAAAAAAAATAACAGCCTGAGAACATATTTAAAATATAGGTTATTCCAAAAGTCTTCATATAGATTTAAGCTTTAATAACTTCAGAAGTATGAATGCTTTAAACTTTGCAAAAAAATTATTTGAAAGTTAAATTAATCATACACTATTTCAGTTAGCAAATTTTGAATAAATTTTGATTTTTTTCTGCTTAGTTAACATCAGAGGGACTGAAATAAAAAGTTAAAACAATGTATTTCTTTGAAATTTTATAAGAAATATCTGTTTTATAATCTTAAGCACAAAAGTTATAAAACAAGACAAGTAGGGACATAATTTATTAAAGCACATGTTTTAAACAACTTATACAGCTTGATTCCAATTATGTAAGTAATATACATTAGAAATGAAAAAGGAAAGCTGTACATCAACATTAATAGTGATTTTCTCTGGAGTAGTGGTATTTTGAATTGTTTTAATTTCTTCTTTACTTTTCTCTTTTCAAATTTTCTACAGTGAACACGTACTACATTATATTCAGGAAAAATATTATTGAAATACTTTAAAGAATAAAGCCAATATTTTTACTTACCCTGATGCCCAAAGTAACAAAGTTAGGATTAACTCCATCCTCCAGTTTCCCATTAAAGGAGTTAATTTAGCTATTGATGCTGAAAATTAAGAACAATTAAAGTATAAGAAATATTTATTGTTAAAGTAGTTAAAAGCTATGTTCCATATCTTTAGATTAGATTGATAGTATCACATTTTTAAAAAGTTATATTTGGAGCTTTAAGAACTACAAGAGAATCATATAAACTAGTTAATAGCTATAAGGGGTTATTAGAGGGCTCTTTCGTTGTTGTGGTTGTTGTTAGGTGCCATCAATTCAAGTCCAACTCATAGTAATCCTCTGTACAACAGAACAAAATACTCCGAGTCAGTGCCAGGCACACAATCTTTTTTATGTTTAAGCCCATTATGGTAGACACTGTGTCAATCTATCTAGCTGAGGATCTTCCTTTTTTCGTTGACCTGCCACTCTCCCAAACATGATGTCCTTCTCCAGGGATTGGTCCCTTCTGACAACATGTCCAAAATACATAAGATGCAATCTAGCCATCCTTGCTTCCAAGGAGCACTCTGGTTGCACTTCTAGAACAGATCTGTAGTTTCTTTTGGCTGTCCATGGTATACTCTGACTCATATTCATCTCTGACACCATAATTCAGAAGCATCAATTCTTTTCCTGTCTCCCTTATTTGGTGTCCAGCTTTCACAACCATATGGTCTGACTGGTAATACGATGGCACCACTCAGGAACACCTTTGTCTTTAATGTGACATCTTTACTTTTCAACACTTTAAGGAGGTCTTTTGCAACAGCTTTTCCCAATGCAATATGTGGTTAGATATTTTAACTGCTTCTACCACGGGTGTTGATTGTAGAACCAAGTGAAGCCAAATCTTGGACAACCTGAATCTTTTCTCCATTTGTCATGAAGTTGTGTACTGACACATTCATAAGAATTTTTGATTTCTTGACACAATTCATATGGAAGCCTGTGTTCTTTGATCTTCATCAAATGTAAATGTTTCAAATCCTCCTCACTTTCAGCAAGCAGTTTTGTCACTGCATAATGAAGATGGTTAATGAGTCTTCCTCCAATCATGATGCCACACTCTTCTTTATAAAGTCCAGATTCTCAGATTATTTGCTCATCATAGAGATTAAAGAGGTACAATGAAAGAGTACAGCCCTGATGCCCACCTTTCTTGACTTTAAACTAAGTAGTGTTTCCTTGTTCTGTTTGAATGACTGCCTCCTTGTCCATGTACAGATTCCTCATGAGTAAAATTAAGTGCTCTGGTATTCTCATTCTTCACAGTGTTATCTGTAATTTAGTATGATCCACAAAGTCAAATGCCTTTTAGTCAATAAAACATAGATAAACACCTTTTTGGTATTCTCTGCTTTCAGTTAATATCCATCTGACATCAGCAATGATGTCCCTGGTTCCATACTCTTGTCTGAATCAGGCTTGATTTTCTGGTAGTTCCCTGTCTATATACTGCTGCAGTTGCTTTTGAATGATCTTTAGCACAATTGTACTTGTGTGTGATATTAATAATATCACTCAGTAGTTTTCACATTGGGTTGGATCCCCATTCTTGGGAATAAGCACAATGTCTTTATGATACTTGATTTTATCTTCTTGAGCTACCCTTTAAAATCTTCTGTTTAGTTTTTTAACTTCCTCATGTCTTTTACTTCAGTTGCTTATTGTTCACAGACAAGTTTCTGAGTCTTCTTTGATATATAATTTGATCTTTTCTTTTTTTCCTTTCTTTTTCATAACCCTTTGCTTTCCTCATCAATGATGCCTTTGATGTCATGCCACAATTTGTCTGGTCTCCGATCATTAGTGTCTAATGCATCAAATCTGTTCTTCAGGTGGTCTCTAAACTCAAGTGGGATATACTCAAGGTCATATGCATTCCATTTCCCTTTTGACTATTTCTAATTTTCCTAGATTCATACTATGTACATTCCATGTTCCAGTTATTAATGGATGTTTACAGTTGTTCCTTCTAATTTTGAGTTGTGCCACATCAGCAAATGGAGGTCCCCCTGGGACTTTACTCCTTCCCCTCATTAAGGTAGATTCTACTTTGAGGCAGCAACTCTTCCCCTATTGTCTTTTGAGTGCCTTCCAACCTAGGGGACTCATTTTCTAACACTATATCTGAAAGTGTTTCTCTGCTATTCATAGGATTTTCTATGGCTAATTATTTTGGTAGTGAATTAGCTATGTCCTTCTTCCTGTTCTGTCTTAGTGTAGAAGCTCAGCTGAAACCTATATACCATGAGTGACCCTTCTGGCTTCTGTAATACCAGTGGCATAGCTTTCAGTGTTGTAGCAACATGCAAGCCCCCGCATGTGGGGGTTTTGTTATTACTCTTTTATATTTTTTTATTCTAAGAAAAAGCACAGATTCATTAGTAGAAGCTGTAGAGGAAAAGAATTTAACTTTGTAAGAAATTAATTTCTTCCTCGCATTTTTAAACATGTCTTAAAGTAAAGAAAAACAGGACAGAAGGGTATACAGTTTCTTTAAATAAGTGTTTTCAAAGTTAGGAACACTATATAAAAGGACATGTACTCCAAAGCGTGTTTCCTCTAGCCTCAGACCCCTAGGGTTCTGGTTACCTTCCACAAAGGCAACTGTTATCTGTCTGTGTCCTTCCACAAATATACAGGTATACATGTACTATCCTGTCACTTGTATAGTAGCATACTGTGAATACTATGAAGTAGTCTGCTTTTTTTAAAAGTTAATATATCTTAGAGATTGTTACATATTGAGCCATGTATACCCATTAGATGATATAATGTGATTTGTTTGACTCAGATCCTTATTGATGGACATAAGTGTCTTCTCTCAGTCTTTCCACAACTAACAATGTACATACGCTGAGGACTATAGTTCTAATAATTAGATCTATGAACTGATAACAGATGATGATGAGATTCTCATATTCCAGTAGTCATTGGTGGCTTTTAAACCCTTTCCCCATATATTCCTTTATTGACTCATTTATTTTAGAATGGTCTGTCTTCAGAAATGGATAGTTCTCCTCTGCTGAATGTGGGCACCATTGTGTACATGTACAATGTTTCCATGAAAAGATCTGTCCCTAAATAGTTAGGGGGCTGAGAGCCAAGAAATAGAGGGATGCTTTTTTTCCTGTTTTCCTGTCCAATAGCACCTCCCATAATAAAGACTTTTTTTTTTAACAACTGGTTTTCTCATTAATACTATCTAAAGACAGAGTAAAGAAATGAAATCTCTTTGTAGTCTAATTGTTTTTTCATATTTAGTGCCTTATGCCTATTTTTAACCAGACTATTGTGTTTGATATTTTCATTTACCCTTTGCTTGGGGAAATTCTTGGTTCCATATTAACTAATATATGTTATTGATGATTGTGAGCTGGCTGTTCTAGGTTATGTAGTACCTGGAACATTTAGTGATTTTTAAGGAGACAAATTAATGAAGGTTGTAGATTGGGACTTTGTTTTGTTTTGTTTTGTTTTTCAGGGTTTTTTTTTCCTCAGGATTTTTTTAGTACTGTGAGTAGTACCCAGGGGCAAGCGTTTACTTGCTTTGCAAGTGCTGTGCCACTGAGCTGCACCCTCAGCCCATTTTTTTTTTTTTTTTTTTACTTTTTGAGACAGGGTCTCACTAAATTATACCAACTGCCTCTGAACTCGATCTTGTGATCCTCCTGCTCCTGCTGCCTGAGTTGCTGGGATTACAGGCATGCACCACCAGGCCCAGCTTTTTTTTTTTTTTTTTTTTTTTTTTTTTTTTTTTTTTTCAGATTTTAAATTTTCATTTTCTTTTCTCTCTAGCTAACTTAGAAATAATGGCTGCTTGATTTCTTTGTCTGTATAATTTTATTATTTTATTTTAGTTAGTTCATTTATTCATTTATTGTGGTTCTTTGGTGTTCAACCCAGAACCTTGCACATGCTTTGCAAATGCTATACCACTGGGTTGCCCCAGCCCAGTTTTTATTCTTTTGAGTCATGATCATGCTATGTTGGGCAGGCTGCTTCTGGCCTCGAACTTGGGATCTTCCTTGCTTCCTAAGTCACTGGGATACAGGTATGCACCACCACACCAGGCCTGTGTTTATAATTTTAGAAGAAAGGATTTTCTTAACATGTTATGTACTATTCAGAGGTTTTACTTCAGGGATGTCATTAAAAAGGAATAGAAGCCAGAGGAACTAAGAAAACATAACCCTGCTAAACATTACCTGCCTCTTCTGGCTTTTGTTTTGTGGTGTGTGGGGTAAGGGGTGAGGGGTACATTATCCAGCATACAATGCTTAACAGAATTGAGCATTCCTTATTTGCTGAATGTGACGGCATAATCAAATAAGTGAACTTGTTCAGGACTTCAAAGATCTGCTGCAAAATACATGGTTTTGTCCTCCCTATTTTTAATTGTTCTATATTCATTGTGTTAATTTTTCTCATCAAAAGGGCAAGAACAAGTTCTTGTAAGAGTTTGGAACATCTCATAGAGCAGGGGCAATGTGGGTGTTTCATGGCCTTGTTCCCACGCCACCCTCAGTCCCCAAACACTCCCTGCATGTCTTTGCTTCCCTGTTCTGCTTCTGTGGCTCCTTAAGAGCACTAGAGGAGCACTGAGCTAGAAGTCCAGGGCTGTGGGGCTCTGCCCAGGCATGTCTGTTTTCCTCAGGTTATCCAGGAGCTGCCCAATCTATCAGTTTGCACTTCCCTGCAAAGAAGACCTGTCTCGGCAAGGTGTGGCTGGTCTCAGAATGGTGTGTGTGTGTGTGTGTGTGTGTGTGTGTGTGTGTGTGTGTGTGTGTGTGTAATGGGGATCCACAAGTGTTCCTGTATTCTCTTGTTGAGAAGAAGATATAAAGTTAAAAATAACAACAGAGCATTCCAAATGTGCTTTTTGGAACTTGACAACTTAAAGCAGCTTTAAGCATCTGCAACCTCACGTATTAGTCCAGTTCAAGCTACCATAACAAAATACTAGAGACCAATTGACTTAAACAACAAAAACTTATTTCTAATAGTCCTGGAAACTAGGAAGTTCAAGATCTGAGTAACAACCTGGTTGGTTTCTGATGAGTCCTCTCTTCCCTGGTTTGAAGACAGCTACCTTCTCTCTGTGTCTTCCTTCTTATGATAGAGTGAGCTTTCTGCTTACTCTTCTTATAACGACATTAATCCCATTGGTCCCAGACCTCACCCTCAGGTCCTTATCTAACCCTAATTAGCTCCCAAAGGCCCCATCCAATACCATCACGTTGAGGGGCAGGGCTTCAGTATCTGAATTTGAGTATCTGAATGAATAAACGTTCATTTTATAACATTTCCCTTGGTTTAGCTTTGTGGGAGTTGTCCTACCATTTACTTCTGACCAGACCCTAATTGAACAAAAACTGAATAATGCTGTATAAATAAATGACTCTATTTACCTTTTTCCACTTTGGTGCATAAAACTCATTGTATATTCCAAGACTTTAGGCCTCACAAAACTTTAACGTGAGACTGGGTAGACTGCCAGGTCCCCCAGATCCAAACAACCTTGAGAAGAAATGATGGGGGAAATTTTAAAATTAGGTGCTTGGGATGTCCTTGGGTTTAAAGCACTGGAAAGCACATTTGTAGTCACTCAAAGCATCTGCAATGACCCAATGCAGCTCCAGGGACCTGGCTCCCAGGTTGTTGAGTGCAGCAGGGCGCAAGACCTACATATCTTACTGGGTGTGGCTTTCATGTGCACAGATTTACATGGACCTTAGTATCCCTGGGCTTCCCATGCTGCTTTTAGACTTTTAATTCAGTCTTGGCCTAGATGTGATCTTCCTTTCTATTTGATTTATCAATGCATCATTTGACAATGTACTGCCAAGAAATCAGTGACAGTTCTGTATTGCCAATGAAAATTTCTGACTGCTTAAGGCATTCTGTGGTACAGGTTTGTACATGACCTTTAGGTTTGCAAGCCTTAGATATCATACAGAAGAAAACAAAAATGAAGGCAAGATTGAGAAACAGGACTTAGAAAGTATAAAAGAATTAAGAAAATGGAAAGAGGAAGATTAACCATAAATTCCCTACTGATGTAGGCATTCAAGTGAAAAAAAATTGTTGAGATACAGGATCCTCTGCTTTGGATTAGAATAGTGTCTTCTAGCCACTTTGTGAAGCATATTTTTCTAATTTTAATTTTCTTCACAATAAAAATCAGAAATGGGGTTTTCTGTGAGACTGTTCTAAGCCGTTGGAAGGCCATTCATTCGTTCATGCACTAAGATAGCGGATGTAGCAGTGAACAGAACTGACAGAAACTCCTGTGCTCATGGAAATTGCATTCTAGCTGCTGGAGACACACAATAAAACAAACAAGCAATATGGAGAAAAGAAAAGCAGGGAAGAGGTGAGGGAATAGGGTGGTCATGCAGGATGTGGTGAAGAGGGTCAGAAGAAGGCATCACTGAGAAAGTGACATTTGAGAGAGAAGCTGGGGGAGGACAGTGGCCTGCTAGGCTTGTTGCAGACAAGGCAGAAGCAATGCCTGCAAGCTAGGCCAGTGCCTTGGTGTCAGCTGTGGGCCCTCACATGTGGCAAGGAAGCCTGGGCTTTGGCCTCCCTCCTATTCCCTGGATGCCGGCCAGCGTCCGGCACACGAGCTGCAGCAGCAGGGGCAGAGGCTCCAGCTCATCTCTCACCCCCTCTGCCTGAGCCAGGGGAGGTCAGATGACCCTAGAGGATCTAGAGACTGTTCAGTCACCAGGAGCAGCAAGTTATTGTCAGATTGGAAAATGCAGAGAAAACTACCAGCCTCTATCAGTTTCAGTGAGTGAAGCTGTACATACATCCACTGCAATAGGAAGTAATACAGAAGAGATAGTGATTAATAGTACACGTTTCCTAACGTGGGATCTAACGACAAAACAATGTGGGATGTTGGTGACCAAGAATCTCTTCTTTTTTCCTAGAATACTTGCTATACTAAAATGAAGTTTAAAATAGTTGTGGATAATACAGACAGAGAGAGAATTTCTATAAATAGAGAAGAACTCTACAAAATATTAGCACACAAGGACCTAAGGAAAGGTGGATTGTTGATTTTTGGTAATAAACAAGATGTTAAAGAATGTATGATTATGACTGGGCATGGCGACTCATGTCCGTAATCCCGTCTACTCAGGAGGGGCAGGTGAGAGGATCCCAAGTTCGAGGCCAGAGACAGCATGCATAACGTGAGATCCTGACTCAATATAAAAAATTAAAAATGGGCTAGGGGTGCAGCTCAGTGGCCTGCAAGATATGCACAAGGCCCTATATTCAATCCTCCAGTATTACGAAAGAAAGAAAAAAAAGGAAAGAAAGAAAGAAAGAAAGAAAGGCAAAGAGAGAGAGAAGGAGAAGAAAGAAAGAGAAAGAAAGAAAGAAAGAAAGAGGGAGGGAGGGAGGGAGGGAGCGAGCGAGCGAGAGAGAGAGAGACTGTAGTAGAAGAAATGTCCCAGTTTTTGAAAGTAACTTCTATTAAAGATCACCAGTGGTATATCCAGACATGCTGTGCTCTTGCTGGGGAGGACTTGAATGGATGATGTCATGATTTAAGATTAGAGGATCTCTGCTGACCTCTTCTCATAGACTTTGTATAAAGAAAATGCTAGACTCTACCTGAAAGCTGCAAAAATTAATGGTTTAGATATACTTATAATAAACTGATTTAAACATTTTCTATAAGAAGAAAAATTAAGGCCACTTATTTGAAAAAGATGAGGTCTCACCTTCCAATTTGCTTCCTTGTTAATTCCTTCCAAAGTACATCATTAAAGCTGAGATTGACATTTTTCTCATAATGAATCTTCTCAGGACAATGGATAGCCTGTGGGAAGTGCAAAGGGAGAGGAAGACATTTTGAACTTTAAGAGATTTAGTATCAGTGTAACCCTTCCTCATTGAATGTACTGTTCCTGTGCCACTAAGTCAAAATGCGAATCAGCACAGATATTGTTTCTAATGTTTTAAAATGTAATATTACTTACAAAAATTATGTTGCTTCAGATTATGTATGTATTGTGTTCAAGTTCAGGTTAATGACTTTGATTTATGTTCTAAAGAAAAGCAAATAACACAGAAATTAATATCCTTAGTTATTACCCTAATGAGATAAGTACTGGCATTGGTGTTAAGTGGCATTTTGTGGTTTTCCCCTGTGTTCTCTGTGTTATACTAATCAACCCCTCTGTTAATCATAGAGCTGATCTTAAAAAAAAAAAAGGAAAAAGCTGACATTGTATACTTATTTTTTTTTAAATCAATAACAGTTAGAAACATGTAGTCCAACTGAGTGGAATCTCTGTCAAATTCTGGACTTAGTATTACTAATGGGCAAAATTGCCCAGTGAGCAATTATCAGATTATTCCTTTTGTTGGTATTTGTGCTATCTAAATCACTGAATAAATTGTTAATTGATTAATGATAAATTGTGATTAAAACTATGAAGTGATTTCTTTTTAATTGAAAACAATTATGTGTATCAAGTCTACTCAGAGAGGTAGCATTCTATAAATATTATTAAATAATTTAGGCATAGTCCTTTTAAGTATTAAATTACATATCAAGTAGTTAAAATGAATTTGAGAGAATAAGAAAGGTATATTTTCCAAGGAGCATTGGTAATTTCTCTTGTTTACTTTTTTTTCCTGGTATTAAGGAGTGCCCCAGGGCCTCACATATGCTTTTTTGTGAGTGCTCTACCTCTAAGCAGTACTCCCAGCCCATATTTTATTTTTTATTTTGAGACAAGGTCTGGCTAAGTTACACAAGCTGCCTCTGGACTTGAACTTGTGATCCTCCTACCTCCACTTCCTGAGTCGCTAGGATTATAGGTGGACATTACTGCACCCAGCAACACTGGCAGTTGCTTAATTTGAAAATTTCTTATTTCTTATATTAGAAGTTGAAATAATTTGAGATTTGTTTGTTTCTCCTTTTTTTGTATCTTCTTCCACCACACAAATACATTATTTAATGATTATAAAATGCAAATGTTTTGAATGCTTTTAAGAGTTCAGTTGAAAAATTGACCTGTATCATTTGTACTAAGAAAAAACTTTATCCAAACCACATTTTATGTTTTCTTAGGATATTTTTTCAATATCCGAAAGTTGAAGATGTTTTTTGTTATAACTAGAAACAAAATTATGGTAATTGTATTAAAACATGTTCTTGGGTTCTCTATTAGTATATCTTTGATGGTCTAAAAATTTGAAAGTTAATTCAAACTGTCATGTTTTAGAATATTCAAGAAAAGACATAACTACCTTTAATACCAGCCTTTTAAATTTCATGAAAATTTTAGTAAGAAATAATAGTATATGCTCTAAACATTGATAAAACTTTGAAAATTCTTTCTATAAAATATAAAATATTCACTATCTACATCTAGGCCAGGCATGGGAGATCAGTGTTAATACTGGGTGTTTTGTGTTTTATGTTATAATGTTCAAAAGTCAGATATAACATTTAATGTTGATCAACATGGTTTTGTTCATTCATATGTTCTCATACTTTTTCAAATCACTATAATTACTAGTATGTTAAAAATTCCCTTAAAAACTCAAAAACAACCAAAAAAGTCAGGCACAGTGGCACACACCTGTAATCCCAGCAATTTGGGAGATGGAGGCAGGAGCTCAAGACCAGAAGCAGCTTGCATAATTTAGTGAGTCCTTGTCTCAAAATAAAAAGTTAAAAATGGGCTAGGATACAGTTCAGTGGTAGTGCACTTGCAAAGTTGAATTGGTAATTTCAAAATCCAGGACCTCACACTTGCAAAGTGTGAGGTCCTGGATTCAACCTCCCAGTATAGCAGGGGGGAAAAAAAAGGAAGGAAGGAAGGAAGGAAGGAGGGAGGGAATGAGGGAGGGAAGGAAGGAAGGAAGGAAGGAAGGAGAGAGAAGGAAAGAAAGAAAGAAAGAAAGAAAGAAAGAAAGAAAGAAAGAGAATGAAAAGAAAGAAAGGAAAGAAAGAAGGAAGGAAGGAAAGACAGACAGACAGACAGAAAGAAAGAAAAGGGGGGAGAGGAGAAGAGAAGAGAAGAGAAAAGGAAAGGAAAGAAAAAGACCCAGTAAACAAAGGCTTGGAGTGGGAGCTTACCAAGAATGATCAAGTATCCCAGGTGATTGGCCAGAGCAGGGAGATAGATAAGGCAGCAATAGTGCTGACCATATTCAACGGTATGGCCCCTCCAAGGACATTGGCTTTTAGTGTAAGGGCTGTGGGAGTCTTTGGAGTATCCTAAGCAAAGGAGT
Organism: Pedetes capensis; assembly: GCA_007922755.1. Lineage (NCBI taxonomy): Eukaryota > Metazoa > Chordata > Mammalia > Rodentia > Pedetidae > Pedetes > Pedetes capensis. The sequence goes on along the minus strand of VMDO01005988.1, from coordinate 6,456 downwards.
AGTGTGATCCATCATTTAACAAGAGCATGCTTACTGCTGCCCTGAGAATAGATGAGAGGGACAAAAGTGGAAGCCAGAGGCCGATAAGGAGACTTCTCCAAGAATCCCAGAGAGAGGTGATGGTAGCTTTGATCAGACCAATGGCACTAGGAATTATGATGATCAGCATGTTTCTAGATAAATTGAGGCAATTGTGGATCTGCTGATAGATTGTTAGGAGGGGAATTAAGATTATAACACATTTTTTGGGTGATTGATTTTCATTGGTTCAACTAGAAGAATGGAGGTGCCGTTTAGTGAAGTAAAAAACACAGTAAGAAAAGTTGGTTTGGTAGTACAGGGTCAGGAATTTGGTTTTAAATATATTACGTTTGAGATATCTATTAGATCTCCAAGTGGATAGGTAATGAAGGTAATTAGGTATGTAATTGATGCTCGGGGAGAGCTTGGGCCTAGTGGTACGTAGCTGGGAGTTATTGGTAGATAGGTGGCATTTAAAGCTATGAAACTACATAAGCTCATGTAGCAAGCAGGTATAGATTGATAAGACAGTATGAGCCCTGGAGATCCAATATTAGTCCAGAGTAAAGGTCAATGTCTGAGTCAAGAGTTAAGCAAATTCTTTCTGTGAAGGGATGCAAATAAATAGTTTATGCTTTGTAGGCCAGCTAGTCAATTCTGTGAGTATAGTGCAAAAGCAACCATCATCAACATATAAGCTAATGAATATGGCTATGTCCAGTAAAACTGTACAAAAACAGGCAACCAGTTGGATATGGCACATGGGTCACAATTTGTGAACCCTTGGTACATCCAAGCACTTATCTTCATACCAGGACTTTTCTTTCTTCTTTCTTAGAATGTAGGGCTTCCTTTTATTTTAAGAGTCCCCTTTGTTTTAGGTAGCCATAATATGTAATAGGGAGAAGGACCCAGCAGCCTAGTCTTGAAACAATCAGCCATTGAAAACCCTATGAGTAGCAGGGAAACATTGACATAGTGCCGGGCATGGCACAGTGTTGGGGAGTGTTTCGTCTCTTATACATAGAGTCTCTATGTGTTGGACCAAAGTCAACAGCACCTAAAAATGACAAGTATGTACTAGAGCCTGTCTGTGATGTTACATTTACTTTTAAGTTGGTCTAAGTTGGTCCAGTAGAAAAGTGCTAAATTTCAGGATTTTACTTTAAATCCTGTGGATTTTTGGTTTTTAAAATTCATTTGTATGAGGATAATTACATAAAAATTACTTCAGATGTAATATATAATACATCAAATATACATACATACATACATATATATATATATATATATATATATATATATATATATATATATATATATATATATGGGCTGGGATTTAGCTCAGTTGGTAGAGCACTGCACTGCAGTCTCTGAGGTTTCGAGTTCAATTCCCAGCACCGCAAAAATGGGAGAAGGGCCTGGCAATCCACTCCCAAGGCAATCCCGAAACAGCCATTGAAAACCCTGTGAGGGTCTCTATGAGTCGGATACCGACTCGACGGCACCTAACAACAACAACATATATATACACACACAAATATATAGTCCACTGAAATTACAGAAAAGACACGTTTGTATCAGGAGAGATGAGTTTATGTATGAATAATATTATGAATAATATTTTTGATGGTAAAAATTGTTAAATCATTTATCCAAGATATTTCATAGATAACTATTTTTAAAGATGCTGGTTTTGTTTTTAAAAGATTTTTTTCACTTGGTATAATGAATTTCATAGTGTAAAAACAAAGATATGTGATATATATATATATATATATATATATATATATATATATATATATATATCAATCACTGAGTTGCTTTTTGACCAGTGAATCTAAATCAATTGATAGGTTTTTTTCTGTTGGGTGGGAGTAGTAGGATACTTGCAAAAACTTGTCACTGATATATAGAGGATCCTTGTAACTTTCAAAATAACTTTGAGTCATAGTTACAGATGTTGAATAGTAAAAGTTTATCAAAGACAAAAACGAAATCAGGATTTTTAGCCTTCAGAAAGAGTCTGCTTATGTAACTTTGCCTCATGTAACTTTTGAGAAATTAGTACATTAAGATGACTCTGACAGAACTGAGTTTCTCACTGTATGTCACTTGTTTAGCCAATACATATCTAGCAATTGATAGTTACTTTCTGGAAGTACTGATGGCAACAATAAAATTCTCAGCTGGGTGCTGTGATACACCACTATAAACGCAGTGACTCAGAAGGCTGAGGAAGGAGGATCATGAGTTTGAGGCCAGAGGCCACTAGCACAACTTAGCGAGACTGTGTCTCAAAAATAAAATAAAATAAAATAAAAGGGGCTGGGATACAACTCAGTAATAGAGCACTTTCCTAGCATGCACAAAGCCCTAGTTACAACCCTAAGCACCATAAATAAATAAACAAAATAGAATTCTTTTTTTTATTGGACATTTTTAATGTACACCTTAATGTGATTCATTCTGACATGCTTTTCATTGTGGCATTTCCATATATGCATTTTGATGTACATTATTCATATAGGTTCCCCCTTACCCTCCCGTATGCTTCCCCCCCACCCTCCCCATCTAAGTCTTCTCTATCATTTACTTGGTAATATTTTTCTATATGTCCTTGGGTTCCAGTTCTGTTTAAGATAGAAACTTTTCCTATAGTGAACTTTGTTAGTATCTTGTCAGAACAATTGCATGCATTTTCTAGACCATTTGTATTGACGCCATTCTTAGCTTTTTTTGTTTGTTTGTTTCATTTTATTTTGATCCGACCTTTGAATAGGATTTTTCCTTCTTATAATTTTGATTCAACTCCTACATATGAGTGAGAACATGTGGTGTTTCTCTTTCTGAGCTTGGGTTCATTCACTTAAAATAATTTTCTCTGATTCCATCCATTTTGCTGTGAATGGCCTTATTTCATTTTTCTTGATTGCTGAGTAGTATTCCATTGTGTATATGTACCATAGATTTTTTATCCATTTTTCTGTTGAAGGGCACTTTGGTTGATTCCATATCCTTGCTATTGTGAAAAGTGCAGCATTGAACATGGAGATGTAGGTGTCTGGGTGGTATGATGACCCCATCTTCCTTTGGGTAAATTCCCAGTAGTGTTATAGCTGGGTCATACGGTAGATCTATTTTCATATTTTTAAAATATCTCCATATTGATTTCCACAGTGGCTGGACCAATTTACAGCTCCACCAACAATGTAATAGTATTCCTTTTTCGCTGCAACCTCGCCAGCATTTGTTGTTGTTTTATTGATCTTGGCCATTCTTACTGGTGTAAGGTGAAATCTCAGAGTTGTTTTAATTTGCATTTCCCTAATGGCTAGGGATACTGAGCATTTTTTCATGTGTTTCATGGCTTTATGGACCTCTTCATTTGAGAACTGTCTACTCGGTTCCTTTGCCCATTTGTGTATTGGGTTATTTGTTTTTTGGGGGAGTTTTTTCCTTGAGTTCTTTATAAATTCTAGTGATTAGACCTGCATCTGATGTATAAAATGTGAAGATTTTTTCCCATTCCGTGGGGGTTTCCTTAACTCTGTTAATTGTTTCTTTTGCTGTACAGAAGCTTTTTAATTTCATGTGATCCCATTTATCTATTCTTGTTGCTATTTCTTGAGCAATTGCAGTCCTATTAAGGAAATACTTTCCTATGCCTATATGATGGAGTGTATTGCTTGTTTTCCCTTCGATAAGTTTTAAAGTTTCTGGTTTTATGTTGAGATCTTTTATCCATTTTGAGTTAACTCTCGTGTATATTGAGAGATGCGGGTCAGCTTTCATTTTTCTGCATGAGGATGACCATGTTTCCCAGCACCATTTGTTGAAAGGCTGTCCTTTTTCCAGTTAACTTGCTTTGCTCCTTTGTTGAAAATCAGGTGGCTATAGGTGTGTTGAGGTATATCTGGGTCTTCTGTTCTGTTCCAGATGTCTTCGGGCCTATTTTTGTGTCAGTACCAAGCTGTTTTTGCAACCACTGCCCTGTAGTATAGTTTGAAGTCAGGGATTGTGATTCCACCTGCATTAGATTTGCAGCTTAAAAGTGTTTTGGCTATACATCATCTTTTGTGGTTCCATATGAATTTTTGGATCATTTTTTCTATTTTTGTAAAATCAGTCAGTGGAATTTTAATGGGTATTGCATTAAATGTATAGATTGCTTTGGGTAGGATAGCCATTTTAACAATATTAATTCTCCCTATCCAGGAGTAGGGGAGGTCTTTCCATTTTTCAGTGTCCTCTGCTTATTTCTTTCTTTAATGTTTTGAAATTTTCCTTATGGAGATCTGAAGGGTCTCTGGTTAGATTGATTCCAAGGCATTTAGTTTTCTGGTGGGCTATCATGAATGGTAGTTTTTGTGAAATTTCCTTCTCTTCCTGTTTGGAATTGGTGTAAAGAAAAACTATTAATTTTTTTGTGTTAATTTTGTAGCCTGGGACTTTGCTGAAAGAGTTAATTAGATACAGAGTTTTCTGGTGGAGGTTTTAGGGTCTTTCAGGTATAAGATCATATCATCTGCAAATAAGGATAATTTGACCTCTTCCTTGCCAATCTGTATTCCTTTGATTTCTTTCTCTTGTCTGATTGCTCTGGCCAGGACTTCAATTACTATGTTGAATAGAATAGGAGAGAGAGGACATCCTTGCCTTGTTCCAGATCTAAGAGGAAATGGTTTTAGTTTTTCTCCATTTAATATAATGTTGGCTATAGGTTTGTCATAAATGGCTTTTATGAAATTAAGGTATTTACCTGTTATACCTATCTTCTCCAGCGTTTTTATCATGAAAAGGTGTTGTACTTTGTTGAAGGCCTTTTCAGCATCAATTGAGATGATCATGTGGTTTTTGTTTGCCACTTTCTTGATATGTTGGATTACATTAATTGATTTCCATATGTTAAACCAGCCTTGCATCTGTGGTATAAATCCCACTTGGTCATGGTCGATAATCTTTTTTATATGCTGCTGGATTCTGTTTGCAAGAATTTTATTAAATATTTTTGCATCTAGATTCATAAGGGAGATGGGTCTATAATTCTCTATCTTGGATGAATCTTTTCCTGGTTTAGGTATCAGGGTGATGGTAGCTTTGTAGAATGAATTTGGGAGTGTTCCCTCCTTTTCTATTTTTTTGGAATAATTTGAGGAAGACAGGTATTATATCTTCTTTAAAAGTTTGGTAAAATTCTGCCGTGAATCCATCAGGACCTGGGCTCTTCTTTGTTGGGAGACTTTTTTATCTTTTCTATTTCTTTATATGTAGTGGGCTTGTTTAAGTCAGTTATGTCTTCTGGGGTTAGCTTTGGTAGGTCATACGTGTTAATAAATTTGTCCATTACTTCTGCATTTTCACATTTTTGGGAATGCAGGCTCTCGTAGTAATCCCTGACGATTTTCTGTATTTCATTGGAGTCGGTGGTTATGGACCCATAGTCTTTCATAATCCATACTATGTTGGATTTTTCCTTTTTCTTTTTGATGAGGTTAGTGAGAGGGGTATCTGTTTTATTAATCTTTTCAAAGAACCAGCTCTTAGTCTTATTAATTTTTTGAATTATCTCTTTGGATTCTAATTGAGATATTTCTCCCTTTATTTTTGTAGTTTCCTTTTGGGTGTTCCTTTTAGGCTTGATTTTTTGTTGGTTTTTTAGTGTCTTAAGATGCATCATTAGGTCATTTATTTGGCTCTTCTTTATTTTATTGATGAAGGCACTTAATGCTATAAATTTCCCACTTAAAACCACCTTTGCTGTATCCCATATGTTTTGATATGATGTGTTTTCATTATCATTTGATTGTAGGAATTTTTAAAATTGCAAATTGATTTCATCAATGATCCATTGGTCATTCAGCAGTGTATTATTCAGTCTCCATGAGTTTGTGAAGTTTCTGGAATTATTCTTGCACTTGAACTCCAATTTTATCCCACTGTGATCTGATAAGGAACAGGGGATAATTTCTACTTTTTTGTGTTTGTTGAGGGAGTTCTTATGGACTAGCATATGATCTATCTTAGAAAATGTTCCATGTGGAGCTGAAAAGAATGTGTATTCCTCATCATATGGATGAAATATTCTGTATATATCTGTGAGATACAACTGGTTTAGGGTGGAGATTAGATTTGACATTTCTCTGTTTATTTTTCATTTTGATGACCTTTCTCTTGATAAATATGGGGTATTGCAGTCTCCCATTATTACTGATTCTGGTCCAAAAAAGTTCTTTACATCCCATAAGGTTTGTCTTATAAAGCTAGGAGCCCCTATGTTTGGGGCATAAATATTAAGGAGTGTTATTGACTCTTGATCGATTGTTCCTTGTATTAAAATGTAATGTCCTCCTTTGTCTCTTCTAATTAGTGTTGGAATGAAATTTAATCTATTTGAAATTAGAATTGCAACACCTGCTTTCTTTTGTTCCCCCC
>VMDO01005987.1:81099-103599 GCA_007922755.1 Pedetes capensis | reverse complement strand
TATAGATGGATGTATGGACAGATGACAAATGATAGATAGATAGATAGCAAGATGGTAGGGCATGGGATAAGGAAGATAGTTTTATTGTGGTAAGAATTAATATCAGAACTGGTCTGGATTTGGCAAGCAGGACTAAAGATCTGAGTTTCCAAAAATCTCAGCATGTATTCTCATAATATTCTCTATAATTCATTCCAGAGTTCAGCAGCCCCCCATGAAAGATGTCTGGCATCATTTCTTAAAGAGCTTTGTATGAAGATGGCTTTCTCAATTGTGAATGATGTTTTTGAAGTGCACACCATGCTTCCAATAAGAAAATACATTTAGAGTGCTTACAGAAACAACTCTTATCCTCTGTGTTAGAAAGTGGATTCTTTCTAGACCTTTGGCATAAAGCATAATGGAGCTAATCAAGAAGTACCTTAGCAGGGTGCAGCATCTGTACTAATACATCTCAGTCAATGAGCAAAAGAGTGAAATATATTTCCTAGACATACAAGAAATCACAGATGGAAACAATTTTCAGCATTAGCACCTGCTTACTTTGTCCTCTTAGATTCTGAAATCCTAATGGATCTGCTGCTAATTTCTTTTTCTTTTTTTTAACACTTGGAGGAGGTAGAATCAACAAATCCAAGGTAACAAAAAAAAGCTGGAGAAGTGCTTTCCCTTAAAAGACTACAGGCTACTTTTGCCAAATTCTATACTCTATGTTCATTATTATGCATACTTAAAAACTTAAATTGAAGCAAATATTTTAACAAATTGGTGTATAGATTACTTTTTATCCTTTAAGGTAGTATTAATAAACAAATTCTAGAAGTGTTTGATTATAAAGCCATTGAATAAGAGGAAATACAAGCCAGAGACAAGGGTGCAGAATTGTAACCCCAGCTACTCAGAAGGATGAGGTTTGCAGACTCAAGGTCAGAGGAAATCTGTACAGTTTAGCGAGACCCTGTCTCAAAAATATAAACAAACAAACAAATAAAGGGGGCTATGTGTTGGGATTCCCAGGGGTATAGAGAGTACCTCAAACATAACCATTCCCAGGAGCTCATCTAGCCCACTTGGAATCCTATGGGGCAACATAGCAATGGGTCACCTTTGCTATGCATCCAGGTATCTCACTCTTTCCCACTCCCATTGAGTGGGTCAAGATGGCACCCAAGGTAGGGCAGCATCTAAAGCCTCCCTGGTGCCTTATTGGTCATTTCTGATCCCACCCTGTTCCCTTGATTGGCTGGCTATCAGGCCATATATACTCTGAAGCTCAGAGATCAGCAGCCATTCTAAACACCACCCAAGAAAAGCTCACCGGGTCCTTGTGGTTCCTTAAGGGCCCAAGGTCCATTTACTCATCTACCTAGCCTAGCCTTCAGCCTTCCTCTGACCTGCCTTCATCATACTTCAACCCGCCTACCACTTCTATTTGACCCCAACCTCTACAAGGTTGGATATCCTACATGGACAACCAGCTTCATGAGGCAAGACTCTGGGAGTCAAGCACAGGGTGCCCAAGTGGCGAAACCTGCCAGCTGGAAGAGTAATGACACCGGGGAGTCTCTGCCCCAGCTGCAGAGACAGTAGCTAAGTGCTTGCCTTTCCAACTCCCCTTTCCCCTCTCCCTAATCCTCCATTCCTTTCCCCTCCTTTGTGAATAAACCCCTGTCCTCCTATCTTGTGTGTAATGCTCTGTTCTCCAGCCACAGCCTTGCCACCGGGCGCAGAGTTGGAGCACCCACCTCTTGCTTCCACCCACAATAACGCAGAGAGCAAGAGAGCGAGAGAGCGAGAGAGAAATCCCAGGAAGAACCCCACAGCTAAGAGTGCAGCTCAGTTGTGCATTGCTAATCTAACTTCTGTGAGGCCCTGGGTTCAATACCTGGTACTTAAAAAAAAGAGGAAATGCAAACAAACTTTCATCATAATACCCAACATTTAGATACCGAAATAGATTTAAAAATCCCAAAAGTCATAGAAATGCAGATCACCTACCCTGATCCTTCTGACTTTTTGTCATTTGTTTTGAGCCATAGCTTCAAGCCAAGGGCTTCTTTTGGAACATTGTGGAAGGTATTCTCTATTACTAAATTTCTGATGAAACTCTTGTTTCCCAAGTATTAGCAGAACATACCTTCCATTACATGGCTTGTATGATTTCTATCCCAAGATGAACACTTTCTTATTACACCTAACATGAAGGTGACAGCTTCTTATCATAAACTTTCTGAAACTCTAGAAATTTTAGATAAACATTTATTTCTATTAGTATATTCTTGTAGGCCCTAAATTCCATTCTCGTATTTGAGGACTCCAAATGGGAACAATTTTAAAAAATAGTTGACTTCAGTTAAATGAGTCAATGTACTGAGGACATTAGGACTTTCCAAAGATTGGAATAGCTGTGTGGATTCCAGATTAATAGTAAGAGTGAATAATAAGTATTTGAAAAATATGATTTGGTGAGTGAGCACCAGAATTTTTGTCTGCACTGCAGCCTTCCATCAGAGGCTGGGTGCAGGTTATGGTTAGAATCAGGGATGGTCCCACATGTCTTCTAAAACTATGGGAAATGAGGGCACACACAGCACAGAAAAGGGCTTAGCAGCATGGGTTCTAGAATCAGACAGCCCAACTGAGATGTCAGTTCCAAAATGAATCCACCCAGAGAACATGAGCATATTTGGCTTTTCTGTACCTCAGTTCCCTGATCTATAAAGCAGAGGTAATAATAGTTCTAGCCTTGCAGTGCTATGATGAAGATACAATGAAATGACTCCTTGTAAATTGTACCATTAGACACAGAGTTTATGTTAAATAAAGTCCACTATTGTAATTGTTTGAAAGACCTATTGTCATTTCCTAGGCTGGCACACTCAAAGCTACTTAGATGAAGGGTAAAACCAATGCAACACAAGCTAACAGCCAAGGCCAACATCAGATACAGTTTCAGATAAGTTTAAATGATCAGAGCATGGCCTGGGAAACAGAGTCCATTTCCACCAAATAAATTCCTTATATGCTTCTCTGAAACTATTGACTACGTCTGGAAACAAGTAAAGAAAGAGGAGAGATAAATATCTGGACTGCTCTGCCTCTTTCAAAGGAAGAAACAAAACCTCATCCAGAAAGATTAATATTTTTATGCTTTTGAGAAGAGAGACAGCCATGGAAAGCAAAGCAGATTTTGTTAAAATAATTAAGATTGAGCCAGGCACAGTGTCACACACCTTTAATCCCAGTGAGTCGAGAGGCTGAATGAAGCAGGAGAATCCATCTCAAGTTCAAGACCAGAGGCCAAGGGCAGGCTGCATAACTAAGCAAGACCCTGTTTCCAATAAGAAGGTATTAAAAGGGCTGAGAATGCAGCCCAGTGTGGTAGAGCACTTGCAAAGTATATGAGAATACCTGGGTTCAACCCCACAACCCCCCCCCAAAAAAAAAAGATTTTGAATCCTGGTTGGGAGAATAGCTTTTCCTAAACCCAGGACATGTGAGATAACCCTTATATACATCACATCTAACCAAATTTTGCAGAGGCATATGCAAAATAAAAGGTCTCCTTCAAGGGGCCGGGTAGCCTTGGCAGTGTGGGGCTTTGCCCTCTGTCCACTCCTTGTTTATATGCAGGGTTAACATTGGATTGTAGACGCTCTGAGGCTAGGTGACCGATTCATATTCTGTCAGCTTGCAACTGACTGCTGGCCACCTTGAATACCTACAGCTGATGGAAATGAACCCCTGTTTAAATCTCAGAGGCAAAATACATTTCATCTTTTGATCAAGATATTTTGGTTCACTGAAGCCCAGCCACCTGCAGAGAGAGAAGGAAGCACCTCAGCTAAGTCCTCCTTCCAAACCCTGGCACATCCAGTTTGGTGTCTCCCAGTTAAAATAAGCAAATTCTTATCAGCTAGCATCTGTTTCCATTTGGGTTTTTTTTTTTTTTTTTCCTTCTTTTTTTTCCATCCCCTCAGGCCTGTTTACCAGATTTTTCATTGAGAGACTTCCCTGTGGAGTATAATTCACATCCTTTTTGCTCATTCATAAGATTTTTTTTACATCTCCCAGCTGCAACTATTTTAAGCAAATTTCTGAGGACTTATAATTGAATGTGACTCATTTGCCTAAAGTGAAGCTACAGTGCAAATGCTGAGCCAGTCAGAGCCCTTCTGAAATGCAGTAAATTTACTCCATAGGCATTTTTTGGTTTAAGTATGTGATTCATTGGTGAAGAGGCTTGTCAATAAATTCTTCTCTACCTCTATTCTGAAATAGTGGGCACTGTTGAACATGTAAATTGCCTGGAAAAGAAGAGTACTTTCTTCCCTCCCAGAAGCGGCCAGGGTAAGAAAAATAATCTAGACAAAGTAAACTCATCAGTTTCATAATACACGAAATCAAACTGCAGTTTCTGGGTGTTCCCATGGCAACTACCTTCCTAAGCAAACTTCTCTGTAAAATATACAGCTGTTCTTTTATCTCGTTGCTAAGTTCCCTTGACAAAGTCACACTACAAAAACGACTCACATACATGTTGTTAAAGGGGATAAAGCTCCCATGAGCTAACTCGGCTTATCTTTTAAATGATAACCTCAGAACTCAGCTCGCTATTCTCAGCTCCATATAGTTTTTTTTCTCCTTTACCTTGAAACTCTGCCGTACTAGGAAAAAATCCATGTTGTTGTTAGGTGCCCTGGAGTCAGTATCCAACTCACAGCAACACTCATAGGGTTTTCAATGGCTGACTGTTTCAGGATTGCCTTGGGAGTGGATTGCCAGGTCCTTCTCCCATTTTTGCACTGCTGGGAATTGAACTCGGGACCTCAGAGACTACAGCGCAGCACTATACCAACTGAGCTAAATCCCAGCCCAGGAAAAATCCATACCAGTCTCTTATTTGTATTACTGTTATTTGAGTAAATGTAACGGTGAACAATTAGGTTACATTACTCATATTTCCATTAAATGAGATTGTAAAATGATCTATTCTAGTATTTCACATTCCCACAAGTAAATACATTTTCTGTCCTTTAAATATTTTTCATAACTATAACCATGGCTGGACTAATCTCTGGGTTTCATTTATTCTGTGTTATTTAGATACAGGATAGATTCAACATATATCCATATAAATAGCCAGTAGGAAAACTGAACTCATTTTTATCAAAATGCCAAGAGCTGGGGAGAAAACTTTATGCATCGTAAGTGTGTGTGTGTGTATGTATTTTTTTTTTTCTTTCTTTCTTTTTTTTTTTTTTTTTTTTTTTTTTTTTTTTTTTTTTTTTTTTTTTTTTTTTTTTTTTTTTTTTTTTTTTTTTTTTGGTGGTGCCGGGGGTTGAACCCAGGGCCTAAGCATGCAAGTGCTGGGCCACTGAGCTTCACCCCCAGCCCATTTTTTTCTACTTTTTAAGACAGTCTAGCTAACTGGTCTTGAACTTGCGATCCTCCTGCCTCCACCACCTGAGTCGCTGGGATTACAGGCGTGTGCCACCATGCCCGCCCTTGCATTATATATTTTATTGACTGACTGCAGTACTGAGGGGTTGAACTCAGGGCCTAAGGCATGCTAGGCAAGTACTCTACCACTGAGCAGCAGCTTCAGTCCCTTTTTTATCATTTAAGACGTGGTGTTACTAAATGGTGCAGGATGTCTCTGGCCCCCGACATATCATTCTACTGCCTCAGCCTCCTGAGTTGCTGGGATTACATGCTGCACCACAGTGCCCAGCTATACTTTATAAATTATATCCTTAAATGAAACATATTTCAGTATTAGTGCAAGCCATGAATAAGTCAGAAGAAAAACAGGTCACACTCTAAGGGAAAGTGAGATATAGTCTCCATAAAACTCCATTCTCCTACCAGAGTGGAGCAAAGATAGAAAAGAGAGCCTAGTTCCATATTTAAGAGGAGGAGAGAATCATGGGAAACAATGTTATTCCAAATAATAAAATTCTGTACAGTTTCACCATTAGAGCGTGACATTTTCCAATACTTTCTTGTAAGATAGTGATTTTCCCAGTTTAATTTCATTGTATTTGACAGGAAAACTAGCTATCAGTGACCTTTAAGATTGTACTATAGCTTTCAAAAAGATTCATCTTGACAAGTTAGAATATAATATTTGACAATGAGTGCCAAAAATAGCTGATCCTTACAGTTTTCCATAGAAGTAAAATGCAAAGGACATCCTGGCTGTGATGCATTACCTATGTCTAGGGGTGGCCATATTTCCAGCTGAGCCATTTTAAGTCTAGAAATGGACAGGGAGAGGGACAAAGAAAATGCTATACTTTCCCCCAATAGAATATAGCTGAATTTTTAAGGCATCTTTGTTCAAAAATTCAAAGAGGACTATAATTTTAAAAAAACAAGATATTTTTTCACATTATCTTATTAGCTTTGTCATAGTCTCACAGGAATTAAAACAGCATCATAATTTATATGGATAAAGGAACCAGGAGAAGAATTGATAGTTCCAAATCATGGTTCTAGAGGCAAGTATTAAATACACCATGGACGACCAAAGAAATAATAAAGCAGATCCATCCTAGAAGTGCAATCAGGATGCTCCTTGGAAGTAAGGATGGCTAGACTGCATCTTACATAGTTTGGACATGTTGTCAGGAGAAAACAATGCCTGGAGAAGGACATCATTTTGGGGAGAGTGGCAGGTCAGGAAAAAAATGAAGATCCTCTAATAGATGAATAAACAGTGTCTGCAACAATGGGATAAGCACAAAAAATATCATGTACATGACAGTGTTGAATAGTATTTCACTCTGTTGTAGATAGGTGCCATTGAGCCAAGTCTGATTCATAGTGACCCTAACTATAGTTTCTATGGAAGACAAACCTAGTTTCAGATTCACATTCACTTCAATGCTTTTCCAGGCTATTATTTACACCCTTACACACACATATATGTCACATTTCTCCTGTTTTTTTACCAGCTAGAAATGTCACCGTTGTGCAACAATAACAAATAGCACCAAATGTAGTACTGGATCAAAACAATCAAGTTTATTTTTTTCTTCTTCATACAAATTCTGCTGCAGGTTCAGATGACAAAATTTTATTTAGGAAAATAATGAGCATCTCTGACTTGTTTGATTTTCTCTGTTCTCAACTGAAAAATTGATAACCAGTCTCTTGAATGTAAACCTTTTCATATCTCTCAACTCTATTAACTTCTGTCTTTCCCTCCTCCTTCTGTCACTATTTCAGTTCAGCATCATATGTCAACTGGATTGTTGCCCCTTTCTCTCATGACAACACCTGCTCCTAAGCTCCTCCTACAACTCATTCTTCAGTATGGTCCAGGCACTTTACTGAGGTGCAGCTCTGTTTTTAGGATACTGTCCATACTATGTATAGTTATGCTTTTATTTAATGGTATTAATGCTCATTGCTCTAGTTTTCTTCCTCACTCATTTTTATCCCCATTGCACCAGATACAGAATGAATTTCTATTCTTTCAAAGTTTTGCACTCCATCTCAACCTCAGGCTCTCATAAAGATCATTCTTTCAGTATGGAATACTATTTGCTGCTCGTTAATATGATTCTTTCTAATCTTTTAGGTCTCACCTTATATCTCATTTTCTACAGAAATACTAATATCCTGAACACTAATGTGCATTGCAGCATCTAAAAGATGGGATTGTAATATCCTTCACTGTCTCTATCACTCCCAAAGCCACAAGAAAGTTGAGATTCTGTCTTGTTTATCACCAAATCTCTGGGCCTGAAACTGTACATTAGCCTGATTTCATGCTCAGGAAATGGTCATTGCTTTCAGAAAAGACCTTCTAACCATAACTCAGGAAAAAATGTGTTGTAGAAGCAAGCATTCATTTTCCCTCTATAAAACACTCTATTTCAGTGAATGTTCTGGTCTGAATGTTTGTTGCCCCAAATTTGTATGTTGTTACTTTAAAATCCAAGATGGTGGTATGAGCAGGAGGGTCCTTTAAGAACTGCTTAGGTTACAAAGGTGGAGTCCTCACAAAGGAGATCATATTAAAGAGACCCCATGGGACTAGCTCGCCCCTTCACCATACAAGGATATAGCAAGAAAGTGCTGTCTATGAACCAGGAGGTGGGCTCTCATCGGACACTGTCTGCACACACCTGGAACTTGGACTTCTCAGCTTCCAAAACTGTGAGAAATAAGTTTTTGCTTATGAATCCCTCAGTTTACGGCATTTTTTAATAGCAGCTCAGACTATGACAGTGAGGTGGTGGATGACAAACCAAAAATAATCGACTGGTTCTAGATCATGGAGTGACAGAAACCAAACTAGCATCTTATTGTACATGCAATGGAGAATCCATTGGAGCCCTTTTTTTTTTTTTTTTTTTTTTTTGAGGTACTAGGGGTTGAACCCTCTGCAAGTGCTGGACCACTGAGCTGCACCCCCACCTCATTTTTTTTTTTTTTTTTTTTTTTTTTTACATTTTGAGACATGGTCTTGCTAAGTTACACAGACTGTCTCTGGTCTCGAACTTGCAATCCTCCTGCCTCCTGCCTCTGCCTCCCAAGCTGCTGGGATTACAGGCATGCACCACCACACCCTGCTTGGAGACTTTTGAGTCATGAAATATCCTGAAATGCAAGAACTTGACTGTGTTTGAAAGGTGAATATGAACTGAGGCCACCAAATTCACTGATGTCCAAGATGTTAAAGTGATGAACTATGGAAATGTCTGCAGCTAGTAATGAGTACTTAGATTAGAATAGAAACTGCCAGGAGAAACCACCTGGATTCTAAATTCACAGAGATTTGCTACCCATTCTTTATGGCCCTGCACCAGAGAATAAGGGAGTCAGAGAGGTAAAAATAACCCCAGGTTTGATATTTCTGAATTCTCCTCCCAGAGATAATAAATACTTTTAGTGAAACCGTAGTGCAGGGCACTGAAATGAAATAACATGCTGACTCTACTCCACCTGATATCTTCTCACAGACCATTGGAGATATGCGTACCAAACCTTTGAAAATACAGCATTACGTTCCCTGTGTCCTTCATGTATGTTGGGTTCAATAGATTCCATGTGTGGTATACAATTTTCTCAATGGAATTATTTATTTCTGAAGGAAAATAGGTATGCTTTTAGAAATTATCTCTTGGAATCTTGATTGCACAGGATAAATTTTTTAAATATTAACAAGATTAGAGTTGAAAATATTGAGTTTTTCACATAGACAAGAGAAACATATGGTGATACTTATGAGAGAACTAGATATTTGGATCTGAAGTTCAAAAAGTGAACATTGTTAAGAATATAAGTCATCAATTTTAGTAATTTTATATACTAACATAATATCCCATAATAAGTCATCATCAAATGTATGAACTGACCATAATATCAATAAAACCTTTTGGTAGTGATGACCTTCTAAAATATTTCTGGTTCTCTAACTCAATTTTAAGCATTGATGTTTTATTGATTCCAGAAAAACTTCATATAAAATCACTTTGTTCAACATCACAGCACTCAAGATATAGACACTTACAACCTCATAATAACACCCTAGAAACAAATTTGCTAAGAACTAATAATTGAGATATTATACAGTCATTCAAATGAGATCATTTTAAACAGTAGGATCCTGAACTATATTACCTATTTCAGGACCTGCAAGTAAATTTTTCCTCAGAATTGTATTAATCATAATTATTTCCAACTCTATAGAATGTTGTAAGAAAAATATTTGAAAAACATTTCACATACTTTATATATTAAAACACATAAATTCTTATATGGCATTGGAAAAGTCCAAAAATAAATAATATGTAAATATTAGTCATACTACTCCTTTTTTTTTTGAAGAAAAAATAAATGCAAAGGTCATAAAAAGTAACACATGGTCTTTATATCATTAATTAGTAGTATACTAAGTACAAAGGGGGGCTGGGATTTAGCTCAGTGGGTAGAGCGCTGCGCTGCAGTCTCTGAGGACCCGAGTTCAATTCCCAGCACCACAAAAGTGGGAGAAGGGCCTGGCAACCCACTCCCAAGGCAATCCCGAAACAGTCAGCCATTGAAAACCCTATGAGGGTCGCTATGAGTTGGATACCGACTCGATGGCACCTAACAACAACAACAACAAGTACAAAGGAAACTTCTATAAGTTGTAGATATCTTCATTTATGTTTTACGTAAGATTTTTTAACATGATAATTGTAGGAAATTATTTAGAAGCAGAATTACAGAGGAAAGAGATTTCTAAGACCACACAGAAAATGTAAATGCTAGTTGAACACTTGGATTAAGTTAAGGAATTTACTGACAATCTGGTTTCCCAAAAAGAAATGTAATGGCAAATGTAGCCTTATGGGAAATACATTGGGAGACTCACTCACATCTTAGTCCTTTTTTATCCTAAGAATGATCAGAGGAAATAATTGCTTGGAAAAGCACACTGTCAGTATAAACCCAGGACATTCAAGTCTTTATCTGCCACCATGTTTCCCAGTCTTCTTAGAAGCAGGGATGCTATTGCCAGGGCCCCTGGGACTTACTCCCACCTGTGTGAAACTAAGCCTCCAGTACACTCCTGTTATGTGTAAGGTTAAATTCAGCCTGTTCTTTGGAGGAGGAAAACATTTTTAACTTAAGCTAGAGTGATTCTGAGATTTTGTTGTTGTTAGGTGCCTTCAACTCATAGCAAGCCTATGTACACAGAATGTAACATTCTCGAACACTCTGCCATGCTCTGCACTGTGTCAGTACTTCTCTGCTATTCATAGGGTTTTCAATGGTGTTTCCAGAACGGATTGCCAGGTCCTGTACCCTAACCTGTACCATCTTGTATTCCCAGACCATCTCCCATTCAAGGACTAACCAGGCTGACACTGCTTAGCTTCTGAAATCAGGTGGGATTGGATACTAGGGTGCTATGGCTGCAGACTAATTCTGAGATAGACATACTTAGAAGTATTTCAGTCTTCATTGTATGTATCCTGTACCTGCTTGAGTTGCACCAAGTTCTTACTCTTCTTTTGTACTCCCTTTTGAGCAATTAATTACAAGAGAGTATATCAAAATGAAAGTGTTAATATATTCAGGTTTGTTGATGAGGAGGCATAGAGAGCATTATAGTTATAAAATACTGTGAATAATAAGGAATAGAGTTTAATTACAAAGTGCTTCCACCATGGGCAAGTAAGAGACAAGGAAAAGGTTAGAAGAAGTCCTCACCATAATAATTAAACACATAAAACAATGGGGTGTCAAAAATATAGGCACATTTTAAGTGATGTCATATATGTATTACTTTTCAAAATTGAATTGAATTACGGTAGCAATGTGTGATGACATTTGCTCAAAAGATGATGTTAAAGAAATGAATGTAAGCATATATGAAACATTTTTAAAATGACAAAATGGAAAGCTATTGTCCCAAGATGTGTGTACATTTTTGGCACCCTCTGTATATATTCAGGATGAATGAAAACAATTGCAAAATGTCAAAATAAATATACAAAGAAAGAGTACATTGATTGGCCAAAGCCTAAATGCCTGGAAATCCGTATGATCTCAGCATCCTTTGTTCTCCACATCCAAAGTTCCCAGGTCCTGCAGAGACCTCCCAAACCAAGTTCCATCCCCATTTCCCTTCTCAGTTCACAACCTCACTGTTCCTTTTCTGCCTCCTACTCTGATAGTATTATATCAACCTTCTAACTAGATTAAGTAATGCCTTTTCTCATTACCTTTAAAAAATGATTTCGTTGATTCATCCACTTCAGTGGATCTTCTTTCTCTTTGGGAGATAAGCCATTCTTTGTGTGGCTCACAAAGCTCATAATCTGATTCTTGGCATTATTGGCCCTCCCAGATGGAGACCATATCTTCCAGTACTACTAATCTAGTTATAATTCATCACATCTATCAGAATCTCATGGTCCCTCCCCCTTGATGTTTATTCTACATGAAATATATTCTTCTTCTTTATGGAGCTAATCCTCAGGCCAACACTCATCTCACAAGTCACATTCTTCAGAAAGCACTGTCTCTTATCTGTGCTTCTTTCTTCCTATGCACACACGTCAAAGTGAGTTGTCCCTTCATTTGAATCTCTTCTGACTGCATGTGTATGAATATGCAAATACCTCCAGTTAATATTGTTGCCCATGGCTGGTAATCACAAGGGTAAAATTAAAAGAATTTTAGATGTAGAATATAAAACATAATCCTATTGTTTTATAAGGACTGTCATTTGAACTTGGTTTATGATCTATAAGTTCCTGGATCCACCTCAAAACTATGACCTATAAATACTTTGCTGGTATGTTTTTATCATTATGAAGGGGTACAATTTAGTATATTGGAAGAAATTATTTTCCTTTGAAGAACTCTATCTGAACAAAATGCATGAGATCTATTTCATATAACAAATCTGAGCTGGAGTTTTTGTTTTATTTACTTTGATTGTATTACAGCAGGTGTTTGTTTAAATGATCTAAAGTGAATAAATTAGGTTTTAGGAGCAATATGGAAAATAAGAAAAAAGTATATGAAAGATGAAAAAGAAGTTGATCAAAGCAGTAGGTTGCCAAGAATACAGAAACAAACGAAAATTGATAAAAACAATCAGGACTATGTAAGAAATAGGGAAAAAACTAAGCCAGAAAAACCTAGGTTTATGAGATGTTTGATATAAGAAAAAAGATTTGAAATAACATGAAATTGTATGATGACCTATCTTAGAAAATAGAAAATATTATTAATGCAATAGTAGGAAAATTCTGCTCACTCTTCAATATCAGATATATTTTAAAAGATTTTCTCATAGTAAGAGATAGAGTAGGTAGATTTTCCCATAGTATAGCAGGCATAGTATAGTAGGCATAATGTAGTAGGCATAGTAGGCATAGTAGGCATAGTAGATAGATTTTCTTATAGTAAGAGATATAGAACAAAATTTTGCTCTGGTTTATTTCTGTTGAAAGATTGTGTTTTATTTAAGTGGTGGTCAACAACATCTAGCATTTCTGTTCACAGATAAATTATAATGTTTTAAACCTTTGTTGAATTTTGGGGGGAATTTTGTTATCTATATTTCTCTAAAATTTCCAAATGTCTTTCAATGGTCCTATAAATGAGCAATGTACCAACTTAATATGCACAATCATATATATTTTGACAGTTGTATTAATTGCTATTTCTTTAGGAATGAGAAAAATAGGACACAAATTAGGTGTTTCAGATTTTTTATCAAGTAAACTTTTTTCTGTTACTATACTCATTTAATCTTTGACATTAACTGTTGTGAAGACAGCTCTTAGAGAAAAAATAATGCAGCCACACTTATTTTTCCTACTTTATTTTAAAGAAATAAAATGACTAGATAATGAATTTCATTTATGTGTAGGTAAAATAAAAGCACTTCTGTAAGTATGTTTAGAAGACTGGCATTGTATCACTGAGTAATTGGTTAGTACCAGTTGCTTTAAAACCACAATCCCTCTATTGTCATAGGTACATTATATTAGATAATGGTTTATACTATTGTTCTGGGTACCCAAATTTGCAGCTCTATTATATTATGGTTCTGTTACTAATCAAAGCACTTTTCTGTGAGAGTACAGTTGGTTATCCTATATGTATTAATCTAGCTTTAGTATTAGATATATTTTAGTTTGTTGTACACATGTAACTGATATATACTCAAGCTAGCTCAAGCAAAACTTAATATAAGAATGAATAAAACTCCAAAACTTTCATCTTACTCGGGTATCTCAGAGCAGTGACAAATTCAATTTCTGGTCCACATTCACAATTTAAAACTCCTGAGAAAAATATCTAACTGATCTATTGATCCAGGTCCTCTTTATACCAGTGGTCACAGAAATCTGATTGATCTACTTATTGGCTACTTGTGAGTTAGATGTCCACTCTTACTCCTATCAACTGGATCTAGAGCAGATTAGTCTCTGCTATACAAAGTATGTTTATAAAACATGAATAAGGCATTGCTCAAGGGAGGGTACCTTAAAGGGAAATATGAAAAAACAACCTCATCTATAGTATATATTTAGTACTAGAAAAGATATTGCTTGTAATCCTTGAGTAACTGATGAGATATCCTCATTTATTGATTCAATTATTCCATAATATTTGGTAAGTTCTACTCTCAGCAGACATTGGATTAGGCATTAGGGATGCATGACTGATTCAAAGCTGAAAAGCTACCTATTTTTCATACTTTTGTCACTTGAGAAAGGGAGAGATATTAATCAATTAAAAATATGAACAACATAATTGCAAATTATTAGTTGTATAAGAAAATAAAACAAGTAGTAGTATAGAAATAAGCATAATTTTTCTTCAAGAGACCAAAATGAAAATATTTTGCAGATTGCAAGATACATTGTTACTGATGCAACTGGAGCATTCAACTCTGCCATTTCAGGGCAAAGTGAGCCATTGTTGTTACATGTCCTGGAGTCAGGTCTGACTCACAGTGACCCTATTTATAACAGAAGGAAACACTTCCCAACACTGTGCCAAGCTCGTGATCTTTATGTTCAAGCCCATTTTTGCAGACACTATCAATGCATCTAGTTAATAGTCTTCCTTTTATTTACTAGCCCCCCACTCTCTCAAACATGATGTCCTTCTCCAAGGATTGGTCCCTCCTGATAATGTGTTCAAAATAAGTAAGATTCAGTCTAACCATCATTGCTTACAAAGAGCACTCAGGTTGCACTTCTTCAAGGATGGAAAAATGGGTGTGTTTATGTCCCAATAAAACTTTATTTACAACAAACAGACAGTGGATGGTGTTTGTGTTTAGCTGGAGGCCATAATGGGCTGATCCCTGTTATGGAGAATAGCCGAGAGATGGTGAGTGAGTGAACACATTACTGTAGATAGTATAGTTAGAAGAGAACTCTGAAGTTGTAATATCAAAACTTAGATGCAAACAATAAGGAGTCAGGTATAGGTACAAGTACAGGACCTTATCAGGCAGAAGGTCCACCCTGTGTAATACTTTTAGGTGGATGAGCTCAGGATATTCAAAGAGTGAGGAGACTGAGAAAGGTAGAGGTTAATGAGAAACTGAGAAAATACTATAATTAAGCTTTGATATGTAGATTGATGCCAGCTTATCTAGCTCATCAAATTGAAGACAGAACTGAATAATGTGGAAGAATTAGAATTGGATCAGCCAGAACTAATGAGAAATCTTCATGGGACATGAATCATTCAATGATTCGTTCTCTTCCTATCACTCCTCACAAGCATTCAGATTTCTTGGAAAATAATCCAGTTGTTGTTGACTACACATGTGAATTCATAGTTACCAGATCGCCTGGAATAGAGGAGCTGACATATTTTAAGATAAAATTAAATTTCTGTGACAAAAAGAAGGAAGGATATATGATGAACATTCAAGAATGCAGGGAGGGCTCAGCTGTGGTTTAAAAGCTCCCAGACTGGTGACAAAAACTTTGATTTCCATCAGATTTATGCCAGATTTTATATGGATGAAGAGATGGATTATGATGACCTGAAACATTTTCTCATTTTAAAATGACTTTCTTCATCTCTGAGAGTAATTTTTGTTGTTGTTCTGAAATCTAGTTTGCTCGAAATCCTAGCCATTTCAGCTATCATGATCCATAGTTATTGTTGTTACACGCCATTGAGGTCAGGTCCAACTCATAGCTGACCCTATGTACAACAGATGAAATGCTACTCAGCACTGTATCACACCCGGCACTATTGTCAGTGCCTCTTTGCTTTTCATAGGGTTTTCAATGGTTGATGGTTTCTGGAGTGGCTGCCACATCCTTCTCCCAAGCCTGCAGCACCCAATATTTCCATGCAGTCTCCCATTCAGGGATTAACCAAGCCTGACCCTGCTCAGGACACCAGAGTGGTACGGCTGTTCTTCCATTTACTTCCAGCATATCTGTGCCTTTATGTTTAAAGAGAATATCTTACAGGCATTCTATATTTGAGTGTCTATGTTTTTAGTCTGCCTTATAATCTGTGCCTTTTAACTTTCTGCTTAGACCATGTATGTTAACATGGCTGCTGATATGGTGGGATTTAAATCTAACATCGTGCTGTTATTTGTTTATTGCATCATTTCTTTGTTTTCATTTTTCTTCCTTCTTTGGATTAATTCAATAATTTTGTTATTCAATTTTATGTCCTGAACTTAGCTATATCTGTGTGTGTGTGTGTGTGTGTGTGTGTGTGTGTGTGTTTGTGTTTTAGTGATTGTTCCCTGGATAATGTTGTTAGGTGCCATTGAGTCAGTATCGGACACATAGCGACCCTCTGTTGTTGTTGTTGTTAGGTGCCGTCGAGTCGGCATTCGACTCATAGCAACCCTCATAGGGTTTTCAATGGCTGACTGTTTCGGGATTGCCTTGGGAGTGGATTGCCAGGCCCTTCTCCCATTTTTGCGGTGCTGGGAATTGAACTTGGGACCTCAGAGACTGCAGCGCAGCGCTCTACCCACTGAGCCAAATCCCAGCCCAGCGACCCTCTGTACAACAGGGGAAATACTATTGTCAGTGCTTTTCTGCTGTTCATAGGGTTTTCAATGGCAGATTGATTTCTGGGAGGGGGTTGCCAGGTCTTTCTCCCAAGCCTATGGCATCTGGTGTTCCCAGGCAGTCTCCCATCCAGGTACTAACCAGGCCCAACCCTGCTTAGCTTCCAAGATCTGACGGGATTGGATGCCACAGGGCTAAGGCTGCAGGCATTCTCCGTGGATAATAGTATGTATAAATTTAGCATAGTGTATACTCCAGTGAAATTATCCTACTTTATATTTAATGTAAGAAACTTATCCCTACTTGAATTTTGTGCAATTATCAACATCATATGTTTTACTACAACATGTGATATTTTATATGATACATTTTTAATTGAAACAATTTTTCAAATCTAATTAATAAAATAGTTTATGATTTTGCACACAGCTTCCATTTCTATTTTTTAATTCTTTGATTGAGGTCCTGAGTTTCACCTCAGACATTATATGGGTTTTTTGTTATTGTTGTTCTTGTTGCTGCTGTTTGTTTTTGTTTTAGAGACAGTCTCACTGTGTAGCCCAGGCTGACCTTGAACTATAGCAGTTGACCTCAAACTTGCATCTTCTTGCCTCAGCCTTCCAAGTGCTCTACCAAACCTGGCCAACATTATAGTTTTATTTCAAAAAGATCAATTGGGGTCTCTTAAAATATTATCAATGTCTCTATATCACATGCTGACATTTTCTTCCAGGTTTTTGAATATCTAAAACAGAATATTCCCTGTATTTGTCTGTTAATGCTATACATGCCATTTCTGTGCTAGTTTCGATTTATTGACTTTTTTCTCCTCATTATGAATTATATTTTGCTGCTTTTTTGCAACCTTATAATTTTTATTAGGCACCAACCATGTTGAATTGAATCATTCTGGGGTCAAGAAATAATTTTTACATGCCTATAAATATTCTTGGGCTCTATTTGGAAATGCAGTTTCACTGCTTGGTAATAGTTCAATCTTTTGCATCTTACTTTTAATATTTGTTATGTAAGACCAGAGTAGCATTTATTATAGGGCTTTCTCCTATTACTTGAGGCAAAACCTTATGAGTACTCTACTCAATATAAGATTTTCCACTCTGGATTTGGGGAATGGGATGTATTTTATGGATCTGTGAGAGTTCCAATGGTTGTCCTTTTTGTGTGTGTTGGGGGAGTTTTTCTTTTCTCTTCTTTTCATGTGAGTCTTTCCAGTCTAGGGTATTTCTCATATTCATTGCTGGCCAATGCTCTACTTCAGATTCAAGTGGGACCCTCTTTAAGTCTCCAGAACTGTCTGTCTGGCTGCCCTCTTGGCCCTGTATCCTTAAACTACATTTTCCTGTGCAGATTCTGTCTCCTACACTCAGATAATGTGCAACACCTCAGAGTGTGTCCCTCTCCGAGGTTTGACTGGAAACCATCTCCAGACAAAGCTACAGAAATCCACAGCTTATCTCATTTGTTTTCTCTTGCTCTAAACTCGCTTTCTTTTTCATATTTTCTTTGCCTCTATGGGTAAATGATGGTGGGGTGCAGAGTAACACAGCATTGGCTTTTTCCATCATGCCACTATTACATCACTTTGGGTTACACTTGTCAACTTACAAGGTTTATGGAACCTTTTGACCAATATGTAGTAAAACTCAAATGCATATTTGGGTTTACGTTCCCCTATTTTTCCCATGTATGCATGAAGTGGTGTCATTTACACCAAGATTATCCTCTCCCCCTTCACCCCTTTACATTGATTCTCTAATGTCCATTGATCAATACTCTCTCTTGGCTGGAAGAGGAAGCTCTCTGTTGCTTTGATTGTTTTTTCTGATTTTTCCTCATACTCTTGAGCAGCTTTAACTGCAGACAGCAGCTCCTAAATGATTAGGGCATGATTTTTAATGAATGTTGTAATCTAACATTTTGAAGAGTTTCCAGGAAATTCCCAAAGGTACTGAGACCAGTATTTAGATTCCAAAAGAGAATAAATGAATAAATATGTCACTTATTGGTAGATTGCAAAAGTATCACTTCTAGATTAAGAAATTTTTCATTTTAATAAAGAATCAAGGGTCTTAAATATGCAGATGTCAATAACCATTTCAGTAATATCTGCCTGAATAATTCATTTATAATTATTTTGAGACTTTTACTCCAGTTTTTTATATGTGACAATTTTGTCTTAAAATACAAAAATGCTTGGCCATTGTTGGTAAATGGATGTCATTTTTTATTATATGCTTTATTATCAGATTATCCAAACTGATAGTGCAGGGGAAGAAAGAGATATTTTGTTAGAGTCAATTCAGTGTTTGAAATTTTCTTCTTTTCCAAACATCTCTGGCTCCCAGCATGAGGTAGATGAATGTTTTCATGGCCAATCTAAAATCAAAAATATCTAATATAGTTGAATAGATTTTTAGACTATTCAAACTGAAAGGTAAATTAAACAATCTAGCTGAATCATTCCTTATGATATATTTTATATTTAAACTTGTAAATCATGATGAAGATTTAATAATTGGGCATTGGAAAGAATTGAATTGGAAAGAAATTATCCAATACATCAACAAATGTAAAATTCCACTATAATACCTACATAAATTATAGAATATCTCCAGAAATGGAGAGCTCAATAAATTATATTCAAAAATTCCCTATTAAGTATTATCTTCATGAAAAAACCCATTTGATTCAAATTCAAAAGTTTTAGATTTTATGCTTCATTTTGTAGCCAATACATCAATTTTTAAAATAGTGATGAACTGGAACTGAAGGAACATTATTCTAGTTATATTAAATTAATATGTTTATTTAATAGTTTCTCCAATTTGTGTCTTTATATAGATGCATTTTTAGAGAATTGAATTTTTTGAAGTACTTTATTAGTTTTATATATTCTATTGGGTATTAAACTGTATAATGTTCATTTCTCAAATGTCATTAGGTATTTGTCTAAAATTTCATGTAATATAATGCATTTCATATATCTTATATTAAACAACTTAAACATGCAAGTGATTTTTAATTAATCTCTATTAGATATTTATCTATGTGTTAATTAACTATCGCTATAAAATGTCATTTAACAGACTATCCACAAATTCTATTTTTTAAAACAATCATCATGTATTGTTACACATATCTGAGTCTGCTAAGGTTCAGAAAACACGTTGGGCTTGGCAGTTGGCTCTGTTGACCTTGACTAGACTGTATCATAGACCTGGAACTTAGTTTTAAATCAAGCGAACAAGGCTGGGCTCAACTGGCATATTCAGCTCTGTTCCAAGTATCTCTCACTCTCCCTCTGGACTCAGCACATTATGCCCATAGTATAGCCTACCACTCTCTCATTCCTCTCATCATCCTCTTCTGTCCTCCTCTTGTTCTCCTCCTTCTGGGGCTTTCTTTTTAGCCTCCTCTGTCTGCTCATGTGTGTATGTGTATGTGTGTATGTGTGTGTGTATGTGTGTATGTGTGTATGGGTGCATGTGCACATGTGCTGGGGATCAAACCCTAGGCATTGAGCATGGTCAGTATTCATCCTACCACAGTGTCACATACACTTCTCACTTTTCCCTCCTCCTCTTCCCCTTCTCCCTCCCCCTTCTTCCATCTGACCTCCTCCTCCTCCTCTTCTCCAGCTTTGTCTCCTCTCCCTGTCTCTCTCTCTCAATAGAATGCCAATATTTTACCTTTTATTGAATTAACAAGTTCAAGTAAAGATTCTAGCTCTTGCCCTAAGCATTTAAGTATATTAACAAAATAGAGCAACTTTGTTCAAAGTTTACTGAGGTAAAAATTAAACTTACTACAGTACTCATTAAGAGTAGTTTGGGCTAGAAGAGTCCTGTTACTTCAACAACAGATATTTGAAATACTCTTACTGTGTACCAATGAGCCATGCAAGGTTCTGAAAGGACATAAAAATTTTGTGATGGAGCCATCAGCAAATTGTGCTTTGTGCAGTCTTGCTTAACTTTGCCTAATAGAGTGATAGATTTGCTGTCTTAGTTTTTATTTTTGATGACAACTACAGCCAATATGTTGTTGATATGTGCCATCAACGTGGGTCCAACTCATAGTGACCCTCTGTATAGCATATTAAAACACTCCCTAATTCTGTGCTAGGCACACAATCTTATTTATGTTTAAGTCCATTGTTGCAGACACTGTGTCAATCCATCTAGTGGAGGGTTTTCCTTTTTCTCGTTGACCTGCCACTCTCCCAAACATGATGTCCTTCTCCAGGGACTGGTCCCTCCTGACAACACGTCCAAAATACTTAAGACACAGTATAGCCATCTTTGCTTCCAAGGAGAACTCCAGTTGCACTTCTTCTAGGACTGACCTGTTGGTCCTTTTGGCAGTACAGTCAGGTTGCTTTCTTTTTAAATTAATTTCATTTTTCAAAATTCTACCTGATATTACACAGCCTTCCATTGTTTCCACAGATCCATCCCCACAGATCAAGTAGATACTGTTTTACTCTGGACATTAGACATCTCTACACTCCACACTAGTGTCCAATCCTGTCTGATATCAGAAGCTAAGCAGGGTTGGGTTAGGTTATTCCTTGGATGGGAGATAACCTTGGAATGCTGGTTATTGTAGGCTAGGGAGAAGGACCTGGTAGCCCATTCCTGAAACAATCAGCCATCAAAAACCTCATGAATAGCAGAGAAGCACTGACATAGTGCCAGGCATAGCACTGGGTTAGGGAGTGTTTCCTTCTATTGTACATAGGGTCAGCTATGAGTTTGACCTTATGCAACAACACTTGATAACAAAAATTGGACTCTTAACATTTTGTACACACACACACACACACATTAAAACAGTTCATTCTTGTTTATTCATTATTCCAAATTTTCAGGCAATCTAAGAAAATATATATATAGCTGGCCGTATTTTAAAAAATAAATCCTCTTCATTTAAAAATTATTAACTAATAAACCTTAACCTGACTAGATACATTAATAAGGATTTCCTTTTGATAAGTTGGTTTTATTTCATCATTATGTCATCTTGAAGGGTTAAAGTTCATCATTTGCTTGTCTAAAGATCAATAAACCAGTGTTGCTATTAAACTACTGAACATAAGGCTAACCCGGTTGTAAGATATATGTTTATGTCTTTTTAAAATTTTTTCATGTGTTGAAACTATAAACCCCAAAGGCAAAGGATTAAAAAATAGAGGCTCTGGATGTAATTAGGTGGCAAATGTGCTACTCAACTTTTGGACTAGTATCCTTACAAGTAGAGATGCCCAAATTCTATTTCTCTCCCTTTCTTCCCCTAGTTCCCTACTCCCTGCATCTGAGAACACACCAAGAGCCTGGTAATCTGCCATCAGGAAGAGAGTCTCGCCTGATCACTGAGTCTGTAAGAACCTTGATCTTGGACTTCCAGCCTCCAGAACTTGAGGAAATACAACCGTGTTGTTTAAGGCACTTCATCTATGGTGTTTGTTACCCTAGCCAAAGTGACTAAAACAGGCCATTAATAGGAACCACTTCAGACACTCATGATAATTTTCTTTCACTTCAGACGATGTTGCATCTGCTACTTTTCAAAGAGAACTTTACATGTGCGGTAGTTCTGCATTCTTGCCTGTTCCTGTTCTGACGATAACAAAAACATCGTTAGTGACTACGTGATATTTTGAAAGTATTAGATTCTACTTTGAACACCACTATTCAAAAACTAATTCTATCAGGCAGGAAGGCAGCAAGGAATACTGTTGCTGTTGTCCTTCTTGTTGTTGTTGTTAGGTGCCGTCGAGTCGGTATCCGACTCATAGCGACCCTCTGTACAACAGGGGAAACACTATTGTCAGTGCTTCTCTGCTGTTCATAGGGTTTTCAATGGCAGATTGATTTTTGGGAGGGGGTTGCCAGGTCCTTCTCCCAAGCCTACAGCTTCTGGTGTTCCCAGGCGGTCTCCCATCCAG